>VWYI01044253.1:0-39124 GCA_013399455.1 Anthoscopus minutus
TGTCCCTGAACACTAACAAGATAAAGGATCTCTGATATGTTTTATTTTCTTGAGAAACAAGTTAATGTGTGTGTGTCTGCATATAGATACGCATACATATGTAATATGAGTGCATATGTGTTTGCAGATGTGCATCTAAGGGTACTATATATGGACATCAGGGCCAAAATGTAAGAAGAGAGGACGAGGAAAACTTTATTTCATAACTTATGAGTGTACTTTAAAGCAGCCCTGAGATTTTGGGGAGAATTGCAATGCACAGTGCAGTGCTTTCATGCAGTGGAAATATCCACTGAATGTGCCATAATACCCATTAAAGAAAGACAACTTGTGGAAGACTATGGTTGACTATCTTATGGCTTCTAGAAACAGCAGACAAAAAACCACAAAAGTGTACTTCAGATAACATGGGTTAGTGTTCTTTGAAAATTTCCCCTAACATTATAAAAGGCAAAATTCCTGTGCCAGTAACATGCAGTGACATGGGCTTCTATGACCTGAAATTTTGCTTTCTGATGGCCATTGTAAATTTTGAAAAAATAAATAAATAATTATATATTTTTAAACTCTTTGCATCCATCACCACCATGTAGTTCTCAGAACTACCAGCTAAAGCAATCATCCTTTACCTTGCAGAGATCTGGCTGATGGCCTGGGGAAGAGCAGCTCCCCTCAGAATTCAGGGTGTTTGGCCGCTGTCTCCATCTGTGCCTGGATGGCTCACAGGGGAATCTTTGGAGAGCTGATGCACATGGACCAGTGGGCAGTCCTATATCGACCTAATTCACGTCCCTAGATACTGTATTTAGGGATATTTCACTTGAAAATCATTGGGCTCCTAAAGGTGGGGAAACTTGGGTATTTACTACCCTGTGGGGAAAACCATAGGCAAATCCACTGTACACATCATGCCCAGAGTCAATGGCCACCCTAATTAGAGGCTAAAGCCAGAGATTAGCAAAACATTGGGCAGAGGGTTTTTTAAGAACAGAAAAGACTCCTTTTAGGAAACCTTCTTTTTTTATGTGGATCCCACATGCCACTGCACCCTCTTTAAGGAAATCACTGACTGACATAGACTGCTACAAGGTCCACCCCAACCACCATGGCTAGAGGAAATCACTAGCAACAAGCAGAGCAAGCAAGCCAGACAGCTGTAAGGATGTTCTCCAGAGGAAATGGGCTTTCATAATGAAAAGCATAACAAGTGGGGAACCTTGGTGCAGTAAAGCTCAGTAACAGCAGGTCTCTATGACCTGCGGCAAGCTTCTTTCCCCATCATAGTACCCAAGAGGTAAAAAATAAAAGGTCACAGCCATATGTCCTTCACAACAAGTATTCACTGTGTGGGATGGCATATGGTGCAAGATGCATTTTTCTGGAGAACAGCTGCTGAGTAGGTCAATTGTCACCAAGACCTTTACTGGAGGTAAACACATGTAACAAAGTGTTATTATTGGGACATTTATTGACATTTCTCTGGTGGCTTTGGAAGGGCTTGTGTTCTGCTTCTCATACTCCTTTCCATGGTTTATGTTGCTTGGCATTAACACAGTCCTGTGTATTCATAGCAGGTTTGGTTCAGCAGCATCTGCTCCTCTGGCTCTATTTGAGCACCAAGGAAAAGAAATCACTGCCCTCCCCTGTGCCAGTTCCCCTCCTTTCCTCTCCCTAGCACAGCAGCACTGCCAGGCACAGTCCATCACCTTCTGTGATCTTCTATGCAGGCTGGATAAGCCTTGCACACTCAGTTGATACATCTCAGTAATATTTTTCTCCATTTTCTGCACCAAGAACTTGATATGGGCTGTTCCTGAGATGCTCATAAAGAAACCAAATCCCTGTCCATCCATACATTGTGCTGTTTGGTGTTTCAGCTTCTGGTGGTTACAGGCTATGAATCATCTAAATTTGTCTGTTCTTTCAACTTTTTGGTTGTTAGTTCCTTTCCTAACACTGGTAGTATTCTTCAAATCTGAATCTCTTCCTTGTTATCCCTGATTCTTTGCAGTAACAGTACTTATTTCTTCAAATTACAAAGTTTTTGTTATTAAGAGAACACTTTGAATAAAAGTGCCTTCCAGAAACAAAGAAAACGTGGGAAGTTCAGTGCATGAAATAAACACTATCATGTCACTGATAACAAGACTATCCAAGCAAGTTCCTGAACACCCTTTTAAACTATTTTTGTTAGAAAATCAGTTTTGTTAGACCACTGGCTTCATGTCTGATTTCATGGAATCTGTCTGAGCAATCACTTCCTTAGTAAAGACTGATCAAGGATGTCAAAGTCCAAAATCCAGTCCACAGAATGTACCTCATAAAGACATTTAATACAGATCTTTGAAAAAAATCATTATAATTAATCAGCAAAATTAATGCTTTCCTTTTTAGGGATTTTAATTTAACTTGAGTGAGTTTCAAGTCTCCCTTTAGTTTATGCCAGAATATGGTCTAAAATCCTGGCCTGACAATTCATGTTGCTGACTCCAGGGAAAATAGAGCTGCTTATTCGAATTAGAACAAATTATTCTATAGTCTGGGTTAACAACTATTTTTGAAGACCAGCAATTTCACAGATTTTATCTGTCTTTTGCTTCAAATTTAGTGATGACTCTGCTGTCTGTCTTCCGACCTCATCCTTCAACACCCTGCTCTCCCAGTGAGTCATTTCAGAAAATTCCCCAGCAATTGTCTAACTAAGGCAGCAGCTGCCTGGGCTGCTGCTGTCTGTCAAATATGGCACTTATTTTAATGGGTCAATTGCAGAGGTATCACCTATGAGCCCATTTAACATTTTTCTTATTTCTACATATAATTATATAAAATTCATATATAATTATATTAAAAGTTGCAAAGTTTTAACAAAATATCAGGATAATTCTTGATTATACAGCCCACTGTGCTGTATACAAGGACCATACCAACCATGTGAGTGCACAGTGTCCCTTTGTGACGAAAAGTCCTCTCAGAAATATTTTTTGGCCACAACCAACATAAAATTTCCAATCCCACTCTGACCACTGGAAAACTAGACTTATTTTGTGCCTAATGGTTGTAACGAGACCCTATGTTCACATTGTGATATTTTGTTCTGGTTCCCTCCACAGCAAATGGACGGGATGAAGCAGAGTTGATCTAGAAAGGGTTAACATTTACAAATGAAGTGGCTGGTTAATTACATTTCGTGGAAGTTATAAGCATATTGTCCAGATACATAACACCACAACCCTTATTCTAAAGCCTAGAGGTGAAAAAATGTTGCTCTCAGTCAAACATGTTTATAGTCCCTGACTTTTCCACATAATTACATAAATTTGTGCATTACATTCTTCTGAATGAAAGGATTTGAGGTTCTGTAGCATACGGCTTTTAAAAAAGACAAAGAACAAATTTGCATTTAAAATAGTTTCATATACAAAACTGATTAAGTCCCTTTAGGCTAGGCGAAATCTGTAATGTGCTCCAATGAACTTCAGGTGTGACAGCAGTACTTACCCCAAGGATTTCTTGAGGAAAGAGGAAAACTCTGTTTCCCTGCCCAAACCACAAAGATGTAAGACATTCAAAAAAGCAAACAAATTGTGGATGCAGTGGAGAATTTCAGCACCTTTTGTCTGGAGGTCATAGAAGGCGCCATCTGTAGAAATGGCTTAAAATCTTCAGCAGTTGGGCTGGATTTAGTGGTAAAAGTGAAATTCCACATCAGAATTCAGATCTCTCATATCTGTATTCTGCCAAAATTTATTTCAGTATATGAATGAAGCATAGGAGACCCTGGAAATTATATGGTTTGATCAAATTTTATCAAATAGTTGGGTACCAGAAGAACCTCCTAAATACAGCCATGCCATGAAAATACTGACAAATCTGAATGCAGGTGTTTCTGAAGTCTAGTCGGAAGTGTCTGACAGAGATAAGTAATTCAGATTCTTCAGCACCAGAGATGTTACAAGAAAAAGACTTGGAAGGATTTCATTTCTCAGTATTCATCATAGGCACTCTTTGATCAAGTTGCTTAGGAAAAAAACATTCACACATTGGACCTTAAGGATCAAAATAAACTCACTGAGCCTAAAACTAGTCATAGGCTTGCTTCCATCAAACACTGGAGGGCCTCTGAAACCCTCTGAATAACACAGTATTGTCCTCATTCAAGGACAACTGATCCTACTGACCTTGACTGCTGAAATATAGATGCTGGTATCCTTGATCTCCTTTTAGACTCCTAAACCTTGTTCTTCTCCTTAATCCTTTCACACCAGAGTTGCCAGACCTTAGACAGATCTGGAAGACCTCAGGACTTGGGGAGGCACAAAATTGTTCTTGCTGGTCTGTCCTCTTGCTATGTGACAGAAGAACCTGTCCAGAAATAGAGAGAGCAGAGCCATGGAGCATAGCTATCTGCTCCACACAGGGCATGGTCAGCCCCAGAGTGTCTCAACCATGTTTGTGAACATGAAACCACTCCAGACTGACTAGACCTTCATCAGATTCACTAATCTGTAGATACAGTTTCTATCAGGAGCTCAAAACATCAGCCAAAGCTTTGCAAGTAAAAAAAGAGCAAATAGTCTGACAAGTGTCTCTTCAGTTAATCTAATCATTCATCAAGAATGAACATTGTTTTCAGTTACTTCAATGGGTCTTTGTAGTAATGCTGATGTGTAAAGGACAGTTGAATTTCAGGATAATAAATAAGGTTCAATTTCCCAGCGGATTCTATCCAAGCTCAAATACATCAAAAGACCCTGCCAAACATGCTTGCTCAGTGCTCTTGATACAAAATGAAAGCAAGTACTGCATTCAGTGTTACCCTAATAACTTGGAGCACATCTTATGTAGAATATGCACGGCTCGTGGCTTTGTGGTTTTTTGTATGTGTCAGTAGGTCTTCCAGGATGGAAAAACCCCAAACACCTTGCCTTTTGAGTGTTATTGCAATGATGGTATTAATCTTTGGTTAAGGATCCTTCAAGACATAAGTTTCTGACCATGGAGGTCATGGTAGAAGCCAAGCTGCAACAAGTTTGAACAGCCTAGTTGACTTCCCCAAATTTCACTTATTTTTTTTTCATTAGGGCCATGCCAATTGCCTCACTAGTCATACTCCATTTATTTCTATAATAGAAAAGAGCAATGCTGCAGGATGCAAATGTCTATAGATTGTTATTGGGTGCTCTTCCAGTCATTTGACTTTGTGTACATCAAAATTGATCAGAATTTCTCTTCCTACTAAATGAACTCATAGGTTATATCACAAATTACATTTCCTTGTGTCTCCATGCATATTTCTCTTCTAAGGCCCAAGTGAATAAATCAGACAGTAAAGTGCTGGCAAAGACATGGGCCCGAAGAACCTCAGAACTAAACCTTTTGGTGTAGTGAGAAGGGTCAGCAACATAGGGAACAAAATGCTCTTTCAAATCATTATCAGAACAAGTTCTGCTGTTGCAACAGGGATTTTGTTACCTCTGCATATCTCTAATGATTACTACTGACAACACTGGTGCCCACTAAACCCTCACATGACTGCAGTACCCATTGTGCTTTCAGCCTGGCAATGACCATGCAGAGATGGTCACTATCCCATTGCTACCCAGTACTCCACAACCACCTGGTCACCACCTTATTCATCTGCAGATCCATGTTCTTTGTTTATTCCCCCTTCTCATCCAGACTTAGACTGGAGCACAACTCCAGTTTTGGCAACAGACAAAACGGAGAACTGTCAGTGCTAGACTTTTGTAGAAAAAAATGTGTTTTCTTGTCTTCTGTAACAGATATTTCTCTTTTAGCAGTCACAGACACAGCAAGAAACATCTGTTTCAACCCCTTCAGCACCCACAGATATCTCCATGTCCCTAAGTTCTAACAACCACCCTGATGCATGTGACAGAAGGACAAATAAATGGTGGTTGGGAAATGTAATAAGAAATTCCACTAGCAAATTCCAGGCTGGAATAGAAAGATGAAAGTACTTGTTTTGATTGCTACATTCTTCAGTAAAGGCTGTTTTATCACCATCAATTTCAGCAAAAAGCAGTTCAAACCAGCAGGAATTTATTAACACTATAAGCACTTAATTTCTTCAGAGAGACTTGTAACAGAAGTGTCTGGTTTTCATTTGGCTCAAGGGGCTTCTCTTACAGAGAAAGGTTTTGCTCACAGCCCATACATGAGCAAATACAGCTCTTAAATCCCTTCCCTCCATATCTGATATTTATTCACAGTGCAATGGGGTGGAGTGAACTCAACAACCCAAGGGCCATTTGCTGGGCCTGGGTGCTCCTCCTGGGGAAGAGGTGTCACCCACCACTCTACATGACGATCCTCTTAATGTGATAAGCATGACTGGCTGAAGATGACATTTATCTGGAAAATAGTGTATTGATAACCATTTGCTTCTCTGTGCTTATAGTCCAACAACCTGCAGCTAGGCTTAATCTTACTTTCCAATTTTATTTTTTTTAAAGTTCTGTAGTGTGTGCTGAGGCTTGTGTGAGTATAGCATAAATGGAGCTGGAAGCACATCTGCCCTTTAAACTCGGCACTTACTCATCCCAGAAAGTCTCTCTTATTATTTCTGTTTGAGAATACATGAAGTTGGCTGCATGCCTGGATCTGCATCTGGTGTCTAAAAAGAAAAATAACTATTTGCTTCGACACTATATTTGGAGATGACAGAGGACAAGAAGAAGCTGAGGGTGAGCAAGTTTGTCATGGAACTGAGCAGCTCCATACCACAGCTTGAAGGTGATGGTCCTGGGCCTAAGATCAGCAGCCAGAGAACACAACTCTTTCCTTGTATATATATATCCTTTAAAAACAAACCATGGTAGACTAGAATATGTTAGAGTTTTTTCAAGATCTCACCACCTTCTGAGAATATTTTTTGTCACTTTGCTTGTAGAAGTCCTGCAGACAGATGGAGCAAAGTTCATTCTTCATAAACTAAGGAAGATTTGTGCTAATCTGCCATTTCTGCTCTAGACATTTCTCTAAGGCATGGAGGTAGCCTCTTGACACCCCACCTCTATCACATTTCTAGCCTAAAAAGAAGCTGAAGAAAAGGTCTGGTATCCCTAATCTCTTGTGTAATCAAGTCAGCATGAGGAAAACATGTACTTAACGAATCCGCAGCCATACTTAACTAATCTCACTTACTGTAGTGAGAGTGTTTTGCATAGTGTCAGCATCTTGGCTAGCTAATAACTAACCTGTAATAACTATCCTGTTCTTACCACAGGATGTGCAGCCTCCTAATTTTTGTGGGATAGATGATCAGTTTTCGCAGGATGGGTATTTCCGTGGATGGGATCCTGTTTTGCTCAAGTATGTCTCTGTAAAGAAAAATTCAGTCCTTTCCCAGGTTTGAGATCTGCATTGAAAAGAAAGACAATGTTCAGCCTTCTGTAACTATTGACCAAGTGAATGTTTCTTTCCTCAGACTATTATTTAGCCAGGATTACCCATGTGATTCTTCAGTCACTCTGAGTCCTGGCATCATTTTGGATGCCTATTTAGGGAAATCAATGTTCCTGCAACTTTAAACTTAGCTTTCTAGTAGAAATGCCTATTCCAAATATTGACTATGTATTGTGGCCATGATATACTGTGGATGTAGTTCTCTAAATTCACTCCAAAATAACCCAGAGAAAGAACAGATGGAAAAGATTTTTAAAGTCTTCATAACAATTCCCAAGCAATTTCCAGAAACTATGTCAGTCAGTATAATAAGCAATTGCACTCACAGTTCTTCCTTTTTGAAAGATTTGATATTGTATGCATAGGACTTCTTAATCCTGTATTGCGTTTCTATAGCTTTTGAAGTCTCGTTTAAACTTTGGAAAGTGAAGTTATTGGAAACTTGGCTATTCTCTTTTATTTGATGGCCAACCAAAATACTGGATATGTCTTGTCAGATGTAAATGATAGGATAGTATGTTGTGATGTGTGTATTTTAGCAACCGACTCCTTGTTTGTAGAGGTTTTATGTTGACATGGGAATCATGCACCACTTCATCAGTAATTTCACTCCCAAACCAGGGTAATTATAATAAAACACAATAGAGTAGAACCAAACCACAACTGAAACATTAGCTTTCTATCCTGTCCCATCACTTGTGAATGAGATGTGAAAAGTTCAGGCTTACTGTAACTCTTTCCTAGTGCCCAATACACAGGATTTCAAACAATAAAGCAAAAAAATTTTCAAGTTCCTACTGGTTTGGGTTTTTTTCCTCAAGCAGAAGAGCCTACAAAAACACTGCCATAATTCAATAGGACCTCATTTTATGGCTTGCCCATCTCTTCTAAAACATCCTTTCCTGATGATCTTTCTGTTTGGTGCTTGTCTGATGAAACACACTGAGCTGAACTCCTCTTTACTAAGGTACCTACTAAATATAAAAGTTTCTGATAGATTTCCATTTACCCATACTTTCATTTTTTCTCTACTGCTTTGTTGCTTTATTATTTGTACTTCTGGCAGCCTTGCTGTGCTTAAATAGTACTTCAGCTGCATCTGTTAGTCTTGTGAATTTAGGGCACAGATAACAAATTTACTGCACTGCTGTGATGCTTTCATTCTTATATCAGAATAATGGACACACATAAGGCAGTCTGGTTCCCCTTCAAAAAGTAGCAGCACTGCCATGTCTTTGCCAAATGAGTTCTCACTGATTTTCAGAATTAACTAACATAATTAAGAATACAAGGGAATTAGTTCATACTTCACCACCAGTTCAAGAAATAAAAATGTTTCTCTAATTACCCCTAATTGTATCATATGTGTTATCTTCAAATTAAGAAGAGGAAAGGTTTGGGCTACATATATGACTTAGGTTGAAGGAACACTAGGTAAGCTTACATTGGCCCTGATATATTTACTTTATAGTGCTCACATGTATTGTTTGATTTATCTGAAATCTCTTTCTAAGGACAAACAGTAGCTTTAACTAGAGCAAAAGTGCATGTATTCCCTGTATCATGCAAAAAAAAATCATCTAGGCCTAGATCCCAAGGGCTGGAAAGAAAATAAACTAATCAACTCTAGTTCTTTTACATAGAGAGTCAGGCAGATAATACTTTTAAAACAAACTTTGTCTGAGAATTTCTCCTTTGGAAGCAGAGATCTCTTTGAAGGCTGTAACGTGGTGCTCAGAACACAAAAAACTGCTGCTGGCTGCAGATTTAAGCTCTTTACCACCTCCATATGGGAATATGTCTACACATATTTACAAAAGCATTTACCAGAGGAAGTAAATGCACATTTCTGCAGCTCTTCATTCATAGACCCTGACATATTCATGCTATAAAATCAGTAAGATACTTAAAGATTCTTAAAAATTAATTACAGCTGAATGCAACTTCTGCATAAAAGGGAATAAAAGACAGTATCTAAATATTACTTTTTTACTATGCATATATAGAGCTATTCATTTTCTAAAAAGACATTTATCTAAATGTCTTTTTGCATTAAGCATCCTGAGCTGCCTTTCTGCCCCTGTCTCTCAGTCTCTATCCCAGAGCTGCATAAAGTGTGACCTATTAACTTTTCAGTCTTCATATGTAGCTTTCAAATTTATTATTCTATTTGGTACAAAAGCTAAGCATTCTTCTCTTCAACTAATGCCTCAATTGTTAAGCTATTATTCCAAGAAAAATCCATCCTTGAGAGTCTCTATTCCAGCCCTCTTGAAATCTAGCTTCCACCCTCAAACACAAATAACTTTGTCTGCATCTTAAGCAGCTCGGCATAGTGGTTTTTAAATCCTGTATCTTTGAAGAAGGTCCTTGGAATGTTTTCTGCCAATATAGTGATTAAAAAAAACAGAAGAGAGGATGTTTTCCAAAGCTTCCCAAGACCTGAAATGAGCTGACTTTCCGCACCTCTTCACCAGCCAATACATCTGCAGAAAACTGTAGGCTTAGTAGCAGTGCACCCAGATGCCCACCGCTCTTACAGGCAACATCTGCATCTGCTGCCACATGTGGTCAGACCCCAGCTTTTGGCAGAGCTGCTGCTTGGTGTGGGAAAGGTTTAAGTTGTCAAAGCCATTGTGCAGCAGCAGGTGCTGACTTGGAGCTGAATAACCACATTCTTCCCCTCAAGGACAATCACAGAAAGAGAACAAGTCAGTAATTCCCAGCAATGAAGTAAATGTGGACACACTTGGGAAATGCATAATCGCAGCATAATCCTAATGTAAACAAGAGGAAAGGAGTCACTGATTCTAGGATGAAGAGATCTTTTTCATCAGCCCTTGCTCTGTGAGTGCCATGCCTATCACATCTTCCCTGGCCTACAGGTGTGTGGCAGGATGTAACCCTGCCCAAGACAGGAAGGCTTCAAGAGATGTTTGATGAGGTATTCCTTAGCAAAAGAGGCTGTTGTGAATGAAGCCACAACCCCAGCAACAACCCAAGTAATTAATAAAGTATAAGTGCAAAATCAAAGCCTGTCCCCCCAAAAGAGATGCAGTTTTGTGGGCTCAGCACCATGAGATGACAATTCAAGTGTTTCTCTTGTGTGCTAAAAGGGAATCAGCTGTGTTTCCTGAATTAACCACCAATCAAAACATACCTCAAAAATCAAATCCAGCTCCCACAGTCAATGACAAAGGTTGCAGCCCATAGCTAACTACACTGCTCTATGCTCTTTACCTAATGGATGGGATTTTCCGCTATAATGAGCACAGTTTTAGGTTTCCATAACAGACAGAAAAAATCAAGCATTTCCTTCCCCATTTCTGTAGTACAGAGCAGAGTTTGATACAGCATAGAAGAGCAGCCTCTCTTACTTTCTAAGTACCTCTGCCAAGCACATGACTTTGCGACTGAGATAATTAGCTTTAACATACTGCATCTCAAGCTGTCAACACTTTATCTTTACAGTCCCTTTAAAGTGAAAATAGTTACTTCTAGGAATTTAATTCATCAGGTTTAATAATTCTTAATAAAAAATATTATAAAGATTTTCTTAAGCTATAGAAAATCTTCGTTATCTATAGCTAAGGTTAGATTTTTGAAGCTGATGATTTAGTTACCTCTTTCCTTTGCATTCTTTTATCTATGTAGTGGTTATGTAAATAGTGTTCTCTCACTTGTATTACTGTCAATATGTGCCAGTAAAAGATCATAAAAAATGCATCACTATGAAAATCTATATGATTTTAA
The DNA here is from genome assembly GCA_013399455.1 of Anthoscopus minutus. Classification (NCBI taxonomy): domain Eukaryota; kingdom Metazoa; phylum Chordata; class Aves; order Passeriformes; family Paridae; genus Anthoscopus; species Anthoscopus minutus. The sequence continues at coordinate 11,182 of VWYI01044253.1, forward strand.
AATTGCAGAACCCTTTATTAAAAATAAAATACAGTGGAATACAACTGTAACATAAAAAGGAATAAAATGTGGTCTCTACTATTATATACAAAGCATCTTTCTCTAATACATATGTGAAGAAAGATTATGCTCTCAATGACAGTTTAGGTAATTTCTTTATCCAAATTAATCTACATGGGTACAAATTATTATGAAATGCAATATGTTTTTAATAACATAATAATAATTCTTTAATGTCTGTAATGCATGTGAATTTGACCAAATCCATACAGCCCTGTTTTCTAAAAATTGTAGTCCACTGTGACACAAATGATGAAAATGACTCCTCTACCAAAAAGATGGCTGCATAACACTAGGAGTTTCCCTTGCAGTGTTTTGTTTCCTGGAAATATTCCTGGACAAAATCCTGGAAATAATATTTCCTGTTCTATTTTTAAAGCCTCTACAAGAGGTTTTTGCTCAAATACAGCTGTTGTGGGTCAGACAATATTTTTTAAATTTTCATAGGCTTCTTTTTCCTTCTCTTCATAGCTCAATGTTTCAGGATTGCTAGCCTGAGCTCTAAGAACAAGAAGAGTGCAGTGTTTCATCTGGGATGACAACCAAACCAACGCTGACAAGATATTTCACACATTGCAGTGCAAAATGTAATCAAAGGTGTGTTATTCCATCACCATCTGCTGGAACTGGAATGAGGGGAGGTGATGTAATTGCTAAGACAGCTGATAAGAAACCAGCAAGAACAATTTCCTTATCTCTCCCATGACACATCCTCCCTCCAGGGAGAGGTTTTCTGATAATGGGCCTTTGAGTCCACTGATAAACTTACATCATCCCATTGGAAAATGCTCCAACCAGGGGGAGGAGCCAAGCCCCTCTACCTGGATAAAAACCTGTGATTTGGGACACCAAGGAGCCTTCCTTCACTGGACTCCCAGAGGAAGACCAGGCCCATCTATCACCGCTGGACCTTTAGTGGAGGGCTGCACCTTTCTAAAGGATCACTGCTTCAACAGAGCCACAACTGCTACTCCAGGAAGAGTGCAGCCACTCTTTCAACTGGACTGCTATCAACACCCTGACCAACAGGGTGTCAGGTTGTATTCTGACTTTGTCAATGGCTTTCTTCTTTTTTTTCCCTATTTTTCCCTTTTCCTAATAAATTGTATTTCTGACTTGGAGTCTCTCACTGGTTTTGCTCTCAAACCAGAACAACACGTTTGAAAGCCTTTTATCTGCTGTTCTTACACATCGGCGTCTCATGTCCAGTGTCCAGTGTCCAGCCTCTGCATAAATTAATTTCTGACTTTCATCCTTTCCAGGATACTTTTTGCTTGCTTTATATGTGCTTATAAAGCACATAACTTGGTTTTGGATGGAAAAGAGTTAATTTTTCATCTTAGTAACTGGTACAGTGCTGCGTGCCTCCGCGTACGGAGAGGATATTCCGGGGCAGCGCCGACACCGCCGATGGCCGAAGTCCACTGAGCCTCCTGGGATGCGCCGGCGGGAGCAGGAGGTGCAGCACGCCGGGCAGCCCAGGAGAGGGGGCTGGCTGCCCGACCCGCCAGCGCTTCCCAGCCTTTCCCGGGAGAGACGGAGCGCCTGGAAGCCTGAGCTGCGCCTCCCCAGCAGTGGCTCCCTGCTTGACGTTGTGTGCTGTGGGATATCACTTTGGCCAGTTCGGGTCAGCTGTCCTGGCCGTGCTCACTCCCAGCTCCTCGTGTACCTGCTCCCTGGCGGAGCTGAAAAGTCCTCGACTCAGTGTAAACTCTGCTCAGCGATACCTAAAATATCAGTCTGCTATCAACATTGCTCTCGCGCTGAATCCAAACTGCAGCGCTGTACCAGTTCCTAAGATAAAAATTAACTCTATCCCAGCCAAAACCAGCTTATGGGCTTTATATCCCACTCAAGCCGGAAGGGACCTTACAAGGGATTGATCTGAAGAAATAGGTGCTGTGCCAGGTCCTGAATGGTAGCTTCAGAAAGAGAATCTTTTTTTGGAGAGGTTCACAGAACAAGATCTACTGATGCATCTGATATATCAATGAAGTCCATGTATATTATTTTAGAAAACAAAACTGTGCATGGGAATTGCACAAGAAGATGCCATTGTAGGAACAATAAAGGAGGTGAAAGGGTACATGACACCTTTCAGAAAGGAGTGAGTTAAAACAACAGAATACACAACCTTCCAAAAATTTGATCACAGAAAATCAATGCAGTTTGTTCTGACGGTTTTGTGCATATGTTTTCGCAGAAAGGCCCATAGATATTTTAAACTCTGATACCAATCTATGTGACCATGTGCTAAAGCATGGAAAAGAACCTAAAAATAAAGGACATGATTCAGTAATTTCAGATTTCCAGTTTCCTTGCCACTTGCATAATTCTCTTTGTCACATTTTTATTGGCGTGATTTAGTATTTTTTTCATCCATTCACTCAGAATTTTCCACCGTGTTTTTTTCAGAAAAACATCTGTCATTCAGACAAGAACAATGTATGTTATAGTAGTGGTGCTCCTATTAGGTTATCTTTAACGTGAAATAGAGGAGGAAGAGGGGAGAGGAAACAAGGGCTCCCCTGCTCATTCTAAAGCAATTTAAGATTAAAAGACTGGGCAGCAGATATTTCAGCTCCACTTTAAATGGTTTCAAATGCCTATTGCCAACACACCCTTCAAAGTCATACTCTTGGTGAAGCAACATGTCAGCTTTTACAACCTTTCTATACCTGACACTGCTTTACACCTTATTCCCTTCCTTCAGTAGGTTTATGTTCAGAAAATGGTTTTGGGCATAACTGGAGGCTGAGAACTTTGTACATAAGCAATGCATTCATGAAACAGCTGGAGTTTTGTTGGTACCGCATCATTAACCATGGAAATCTAAAATCTGAGAGGCATTGACTCTCTACTGAGGTAATGATGGTTATACTGATAATACCATAACTGCAAATCTGATTTTTGAAGGTTACAATGATACTTTGTTGGTCTGCTGTCTCAGGCTTAGCAGAATGAGCATTATAATACTAAGTAAAATCCAGTTTGGTGAAAATATTTTCTTGTTTACAGTGCAGTTCTGTACAATAATCTGGTTATAATCTGGTTATACTTTCTTTTCTAGCAGAATGAAATGTAACAAAAGGTCACACTTAAAATCTCTAGTCAAGGGTAGAAGGGTTTTTTTCTTCCCTTAATTTTTACTTCTCATTTTTCACTTAAGCATTTTAGTTTCATCTGATTCTGTCACGTGAATGGCAAAAATAATGTCTTCCTTTTAAAGCTTCATGAAACTACCAGATGTTTATTTGGTCCTACAAGCATATAATAGTATTCCTAAGGCTAACATTAGTAGATATATTTTCACATATGAAGAAATTTTCTTAGGTGGAAACCATGGATTGTTAAACACAGAAATACATTTAAAAAGATAAAAGCATATGTAGTACTTTATACATAAAAATATAGCTAAAAATGGGGCAATTATTGATATCTATAAGAGTTGTAAATAGAGGTTTTTCAGGAAAGACAGTTTTAGCTATGGGTAGAGGGTTTATCATCAGTTTCTAGCAAAAATAAACTGTAAAGAAATTAATTAAATGTTTGAACTTGCTTATTTTTTGCTTTCATTAAATTTACAATTTATAACTGTGAGCAAAAGCACTTTTCATGGGACAGAGGAACTTGTTATGAAACAAAAATGAAGCACAATCCGAAAAAGTAATTTTTTCATATGTTGAACAGGTCATCTGTAGATGGAACAGAGAGGAACTGATGAGGGGAAGTTATTCAAAAATCGTAATATCCATTAGAAAGATAAGGCAATAGAGGTGGAAAAGAGAGAGAGTTTGCAGAGAGATAAATGTGAATGTGGCCAAAATGTAAGGAATTGGCTCATAAGTGGCTCAGAAGCATTCTCTGTTCTCAAAAGCCAACAGAAATTCAAAATGATCTTTTGTTTAAAAGTAAAGTACAAGTATTTCTTTCTTCTTCCCAAGAGAGTAAGCTCTTATCTTTAAGATAGAATTTGTCTTGTGTTGATGACAGGCAAGAGCTCAAAGAAGAACATTTCTGTCACTGCACTGACTAGTGAACTGCTGTGGGTTACAGTCTAATAAAGTTTCCATTAATATCAGAGACAGCAGGATTTTTGGACCTTTTCCGGGGAAGGAGAAGTTCTCTTTAGAGCAGAAGATCATAAAATAATGATTCATGTGTATGTAAGAAATTTGGAGACTTTTATCATTTGATAAAGCACATGTAGGAGGGAGTTAGCTAATTTCATGGAACAAAAACAATGCCTTCAAAAGCAGCACGTCAGCCTATTAGTATGGTTACTATGGTTGTTATGAAATATGTTGAACAGCACTGTTCAGCTGCTGCAATGAATATTAAGCAGCAATTACTGCTTGCACTGACACCATCACATTATCCTGAAAAAAAAAAAGCCAATTCTAAAAAATAATGTGGTTTATTTCAGTACCTGATAAATGTTTGTAGCTTGGCTGGTGATTTCACTTCATCATTTTTTGCCACAGGGTGAGCTTAAATTTCCTGCACTTGGGGTTCATTCACTTAAAATGAACCATGTCATAGAAGAAGGAATTAACAACAGCTTTAACACTGGAGTGGGGTAGCTAAGTTATGTGACAATTCTAATTATATACCTGCCCTGTAATTTCTTAGTCAAGTGATTTTTTTCTTCCTGTCCTATTGTTGAAACACTTAATCACATCCTATCCATATTATCTGTTTGAGAAGAAATCTGATCACCTGCAGTGCAACCTACTTCACTGTTCTTGGAGGAGAAACAGACATTAAGAGCTTATGAACTAGAGAAGCTAAGGTTTTAGCTCAGCTAGCTAGGGATGTCTTTGGCTGTGGGTTTGCAGTTTGAGGTTTAAGAACCACTCAGGCACAGGAATATGAACCTCCATTGCATCCTGACATGTATTTAAGCAGTTCCTTTGATTTCCAAAAGGGTCTGGGGGTGTAATGGCTTTGCACATCTTAGTGTCTATCTTTAGGCACCACGTGTAACTGCTGGAATGTGTTTGTATATACTGTTGCAGGAACCAACATACTCATTTCAACTGTTTACCACAGCATGAAAGGACAGGAAGAAATACTTGAGACACTTGTATCAGAAAGTGGCTCACCTTACATCCAGCTACTTGATGTAATGAGTCATGCTAGAGATAACTGTTGCAGTGCCCACACTTCACCTTAGAGCAGTAGCTGCAGTGAGAACAATTAGCTGATGTCCTAAAGGCAGCACAAACACCAGAGACCTGTGACCTGCCTCAAGGGAGACACTCTGCCTTTAGACCTCCTCACTGCCTGGGTAAGGGATTACACTGAAACAACCACCTGCATTTCAGGGCTAGCACAGTATCAGAAGCTATCCACTGGAAAAGCCAAGGGATAAGAAAGCCTTCTTGTTCCTTCCCAAACTCTCCTCCACAGGTATTGCAGACTTACACGTCCTCTTTCCAAAGAACAGCTGTCAGGCACATTTGCCTCCATTTGGCATCCCTCTTGCCCTACTCCTGCCACAGTAAGAGGCTGAGTCTTTAGAATGTAATTTACAAGATTTTACTTATTATCTGTCAAGTACCAAAAGCATTTTTGAATAGGAAATTACATTTCCTTCAGCCTCAAAGAAGTACTCATGTTCAAAATGAACCCTGATGATCTTTCTCCAGAAAGCATATTCACGCTGAGCATGAGAATAAGCATATTCAGAACAACAATGAAATACTAACCTGTACTAGTTGCTAGCTACTTATTCTGCCAAAGAACCTATTATTGACACATATTTTTACAGTGGCAGCAGAGCTAAAGACTGAAAAATACAAACTCAAATATAAGCAGAGGACAACAAAAAGAGGAAGGCTTTAGGATGTAAATTATGAGTACTGTTATGAGTATGAGTGCTTCTCTTTCCATTTTTCTTGCTCCAGAAGATTACAGGTAGTCTTTCCTTAATGCCCTGTAATAGGCACACGTGAACACAGTATAAGGTAACAATTTAAGTGGAATGTTGTCTGAAACCTAGTCATAACCTGCTCCACTCCTTTAGGAGGTCATTACCTGCACATGAAACTCAGTTGCTCACATTCAAACTTAGCATCAGGACAGAGAGACATGCCTCTGCTAGGAAAGCAGTTGTGTTTGTTTTGGCTGGGATAGTTAATTTTTTTCTTGGTAGCTGTGGTTTGGATTCAGTATGAGAATAATGTTGACAACAGACTGATGTTGTTGCCAAGCAGTGCTTACCTTGAGTCAAGGACTTTTCAGTATCTCAGGTGCACAAGAAGCTAAGGGGGGAGCATGGCCAGGACAGATGACCTGAACTGGCCAAAGGAATATTCCATACTATAGAGCATCATGGTCAGTATTTATACTCAGGGGAGTTGGCTGGGAGCTGCCAATTGCTTCTTGATGATGGGCTGGGCATTGGTCAGCAGGTGGTAAGCGATGTAACTGAGCATCAGTTTTTTCCCTAGTTTTTCCTTCTATCCTTTTCCTTTTCCTTTTTCCTTTTTCCTTTTCCTATTATTAAACTGTCCTTGTCTCAGCCCATGGGTTTTACATTTTTCCAGTTCTCCTCCCCATCCCACTGGTTTGGAGGGGCTAGTGAAGAAGCAGCTGCATGGTACATAGTTGCCAGCTGGAGCTAAACCATGACAGCAGTATTGAAGAAACTGCAGAATCCTTCTTTACATGACCTAATTTTGTCTGTCCTTCCCTGTGTTCAGATCCACTGACAGTTAGGGAAATACCTCTGCACAGTCTGAAAAAGATAGTCTATTAGTCCATGCTCAGTTCATTTTTTTCAGGTCTGCACTGCTAAATGTCCTCTCTTTGGACAGCATTACAAACACAAGATTACCTGTGCAAATTTCTTCAGAAAGACTTTCAAAACCAGCTTCTACATAATTTAAACTGTCTGAAGTCATGTCCTGAGTGTTTACTCACTGTAAATCCCCAAATCTCTTGATTCCCTATCCAAAAGGAAAAAATTATCAGCTCCCAAAATTAAATTGTTGTTTAGCTCACTAATATGATCTGAAATTAGGGTGCCCAGCAATAGTACTCTGTGATACACAATGATGTTTCGACTCTCAAAGTTCTCAGCAGATTAGAAAACACAGCCTTAGCATATTGTGCTAAGCACTTTAATTACTGACTGGGTTTAGTACAGCTTAATAAAGCCTTCTCAGCAAACCCTACTTGAATTTCCTTGATTAATGCAAGATGTGATGCCATTGCAGTAGGAACTGAAACAGTTCTTCACCCATCAGGATCCCCTCCATATACCCTGTAGAACAGGAAAAGCAGAACAAACACTTTTTTTTCTCCCAAGTGAGACTCTGTAAGATAGTATTTTGACAAAACTAGCAGATGAGAGGAGATAGGCCACCCAGACAGAGGCAGAGATTCAAATATTAATCTGACAGGTCTAAAAATATCAGTTCTTTATTGTAAGACAGATATTTCTCATCTCTGCTAGATTTGACCTGGGATTTCTTTTTCCCCTCCCTTCCATAGTTTTGTCATGCCTTTCACTTAAAGCCGATGGTTCCTTTCCTTAACATTCCACCTCTCAATAGTTTAAACTCTCTCAGGTGTCACCAGTATTCTAGAATGGCAGCCAAGAGGACAAGAAGATTGAGAAGAAAGTCAAGTTGTAGTAGAAGATACAAATTACTTTTAAAAAGTGTTTTTTTCTATTGGTTTCAGTAGTACTTTACTTCTGATGCTGAAAATTTTATATTATTTGAAAGTAGCAAAGTACTGGCTTGACATAAGTAGCTAGAATTGTTCTGCTCTGAGCAGAATTTTAGCTGAACTATATGGCTATGTTGTATATGTCACAGATTTATTATAGTGAAACCTGGAGCTAACAATCTGAACATTAATAATAGTTTTAACAGACAAAAATGGCAGCTTAATTATTATTTAAAAATTAGTAGCCAGAGCGGACAGCTCCTAAATTGTGGCATATGAACTGTAACAACACTGTTACAACAGAACACAGAACTGTTCAGGCTTACAACAGGCTACAGAACTGGCTGAATCCCCCACTGAAACCAACCTAAGAGGATGTAAAAATGACCACATAGCAATCACTTGGTAAAAAAACAACAAAGGGTGGCAATACCACAGCCGCTAACATGGCTGCTGCTCCAGACTGTCATATGATGGATGGGGAGCTTGCATTGTAAGGGTGTATTTGCCCAGGGATTTCTTTTTCCATAGTCCCTCTATTCAGGCACTTGGCTGGAGCTGCCAGGAATTATAATTAATTGGTGCCAATAAACCTATCTAATAGAGATGAGAGCCTGATGTCAAAAATTTCTATAGCATCTAGGCTTAAAGGAAATTAGGTTTGGGGATCTTTTTGCTCTTCTTCTAATCCTCTGTTTATTGTAGCATAACTACAAAATGGAAGAGCTACAAGCTAATTGCCTTTTCTTGCAGTCAGATCTCCCTTTTCCCACTAACCAGCAAGCTGGCTGGTTCTGTGAGCATATATGGCTATCAGATCTGATAGCCATATTTTATTGAGATCTGAGCCTCAGCTAGTTATAATTATCAAAATAGATCATATTTTTTAAATTAGATTACAACAAATCATTCAGTCAGGAATATGCAGGAATACTGAGGGTCCTGCTTTCCTCATGGTGTTAATGGTTACACACAACCTGCACAGGCTTTAGTTATCTGAAATCTAGCCTCTATTGGCTGTATTTTCAAGACATAACACTCATCTTTTCACATAATTTCAGAACTACAGATGAGGCCTGAATAACAGTGGCTTTTCATGTGTTATCACAAATTGTGCTCCTAATCTGTTCAGCTAAATTTCAACCACATTTTATTCCACGATATATTTACTTCAAAACATGCTTTGACAGAGGATTGCTGCCTTTGGTTTGCAATGTGTTAAACGTCCTGTATCAAATCTATTTGGTGACAGGTAATTCAAATACAGACTGCCGACTGGACTCCAAGCCTTTCTCTTTGCATTTGCACTAAAAATAACAGTAATTCGTAAAAACAGGTACCTCGCTGAAAGCCTGAGGTGATCTTTAGTACAATAACTGCAAAAAGCACATCAAAACAAAATAAACAAACATGAGTAAAATGCATAAAGTGGCTATATTTACAAAGTTAGATTTAGAAAAAAATACCCAAGAAAAAAGGGATCTTGCCTTTTGCAAGGTATCCCTCACACCTACAGAAATTCCTCTTCCTTCCCATTATGAGAGGTAATTCTGAAGCGGACATTTACTGTGAGTTTTGTGTAACAAAGATTAAGCAATTCACCTCAGCTATCATTTACCATAATGTCATTTTTAATAATAAATTCTTAGAGTACTTGTTTTCAGCAGTGTTCTAACTCCAGGTTGAACACCCCAGCACCACCTTGCTGCAGCTACTCTGCACGGATATCCCTGAAGATGCCGAGCTCTAGTGGAGCAAACAAGGCAGGGTGGAGTGAGTGACCTTTATTCTGATATTTCCTGGTCCTATCTTTTCACCTTTCTTCCTCGGTTTCCCTGCTACATTCATTCCTTGTTAAAAGAGATGGATATAGCCTGCAGCACAGAACTGCAGACTTTATGACATATGTAAGCCTTTGACAAGCTCTGGGCTTCAATAAGGTTGGAGAGCATGCTTTCCAAAGGAATGGATCGTTTACTACAGTGGCTGGTTGATTGATTCTGTGTTGTATTTTCACAATGACAGCAATCATGCCTAGATCCCTTCTCTGAGGTGACCACCGGCAAGATCTGAAGTTGTGTTAGAGGAGGTTTTGGCTGGATATAAGAAAAAGGCTCTTTATCCAGAGTTTATCCAGGTTTGGGCGCTGGAACACATTCTCCAGGGCAGTGGCCACAGCACCAGCCTGACAGTTCTAGAAGTATTTAACAATGCTCTTGGGCACATGCTGTGACTCTTGGGGTGTCGGGGTGCTGGACTCGATGAGGGTCCTTTCGAACCCATAATTCTGTGATTTTTCTGGTGCTAATCCCTGCAAAGATAAGGACTGTGCTATGACAAGACACAAGTGGAATCTGCTCCTTCCGACGGCTCCACTACAACTTGGGGGTGTTGACGCTCAGAGATAAGAGCCTTATCTCTGGGCCACCCCCGCTGCCTCCGCCGGGGCTCTGCCCCCAGCGCCGCCTGTCCCCCAAGCCCTGGCAGCAGGGGCGGGCAGGGTGGCGGTGCGGGCCGGTGCCGCCGCGTCCCGCGCTCCATGAGGGAGCAGAGGCCGANGCCCGGAGCGGGGGGCGAGGGGAACGCGGAGGGGAATAAGCTGAGAGGGATGCGGGGCGTGTTGTTGGCAGAGGGGCGGTGGGGCCGCCGGCGCGGCCGGGTCCGGCCCTTCTTTTCTTTCTCTTCCCCCCGTTCCCTTCCCTTTCCCCATTTCCTTCTGTGCCGGTGCTGCCGCTTCTCCGGGGAGGGAGCGGATTTGTCCCCCTCGGTACGCAGCCTGCTGCCCTGCTGGGGCGAGAGGGGGCAGGGAGAGGAAGAGGAAGAGAAGGAAGGAGGAGGAAGGCGATCACGTGCCGAGAGGCGGGCGGAGCGGGGCGGGGGTCTGCTTCTGGGAGGGGGAATCTCTCTCCGGGAAAGGGGATCTCTCCGGGAAAGGGGCACCTGCGGCGCTCGGGGGATGCTCAGCGGTCAGGGGCGCCTCTCCCGCACGCCCGGCGCCTCTCTTTCTGCTGGCAGGGCTGCAGGAGCTTTGCTTTTCCTCGCTTCTTGCGATCCTAGCCCAGAAAATCCATCCTCACGGAGATACTGCGACCTGTTTGTCCTGCTGGTAATGGTGAGAGAGAGCCGGGCCCTGCGAATCCCCGGCTTCCATCGCGGGAAAATGTTAATTTTAGCGTCGGGCTGAATTTTGGCGGCTTTGGAGAGGCACTGCCTGCATTCAGCATCCGAATTTAACGTGGGTCGTTCATAGTTGAAGTGCAGCGTTTTTAATTTGTGTTGAGGGTGACGCTGGTACATCTGCAGAGAGAGCTGGTTAAACCCTCAGCATTTGGTGTCCAGCAGCTGTTCAAGTTACTCATTGATGGAGTGCTAACACTCAGCAGTCCCCAATTCGCTGTAGTCAGGTGTAAGTAGACACGGTGGTCGACTTTAACCTGGAAAATATTCACCACAAATACTAAACTTGTTTAAAGAGGTTGTTTCTTTCTTTCTTTTTTGTTTGTTTTTTAAATTGTGTTAGTGTGCTTAAAGGCAGAAGACCATCACTGTATTTTGCACAACGTTGTCAATGCTTTTTACTGTGCACATTCATCATCCTAGTTTATATAATACCTACATATTATATATATAGTGTTGAATATTAATTGCTATGACAGTTGTCATTTTGTGCTGGAAATCATAGGTTTTTGGGGTGTTGTGAGTGAATCCAACATTGTGAGAAGGCTCTTTTCTATTTATAAGTCCATAGTGGTGCTACTATTTTTAGCAGATGTTTTTCATCAGCTTTGCAGTTTTAAGTAGGCCAGATGCAGAGTGATTTGAGATTTGTTTGTTTGTTGATGGTGTGCAGGGCCAGATACTTTGCATAAAATGTACCAGTGATCCTCTTGTGGCACAAATCCATAATTTTAAGTATTTTTTTTTGTAATTCATGTGTTAGACTTTTTCAGGATGAATGTTGCTTTCTATAGACTTGGTATGTTGAGAGAGAAATATATGACCTTTTGACAATGCTGGAACTAAGTTCAGATGGATTAGGCATTCTTTTTGGTGCATTTGGGCTTGAGTGTGGTTATCTTGATGCAACGTGGTCTTATTTTCATAAATTCTCAAGTGTTTAGCCATTATTTTTTCAAAGTGAGATTGGCACAATTGTTCTAGGCCTTCTTCCATGAGAAAGAATGGATTTAGACTTTAAAATTTTTAGTTCTATCTAGGCCTTCTTCCATGAGAAAGAATGGATTTAGACTTTAAAATTTTAAGTTCTATCTAGGCCTTCTTCCATGAGAAAGAATGGATTTAGACTTTAAAATTTTAAGTTCTATCAGAGCATCCTAGATAAACATACAGTTATTAAAACATCTTTGTTAAAGTGTGTTGCTGGGCCAAACATAATTTCTGGTAAGCACAGCTAATGGATTTCACTCAGTGAATTAAGTCAGTATGCACAATATTACCAGTGATTTTGCAGGAGGTATTGATTAATGGTAAATCACACTTGTGACAGCAGGTACTGTGATTTATCATGGTTAGGCAACAGCATCCAGAAACTCAGATGAGTCATTTTGAAGGATCACAGATTTGTTGATTGTTAAACATTCTCTAATTTAACTGTATGTGCTAAATATCTGTTCTTAATTTGGAATTGTTAGCAACTGTGTTAAAGACAACTTGTACATTACCTCTCTGCCTTGCTGCCTTAAATTCAGCTAGGAGTAGAATTAAAAATGAAAAGTTGAAAGAAGTAATCTTAGAACTAAAAAGAACCAACTGAATATCTTCTAATGATGTTATGCTTTTCATATTAAGTTCAGATGCTCAGTTGTCAGCTGAAGCTCTAAAGTAGCATCACTTCAAGCATCAGGAGTTAATTTCTATCTTGCACTGACAGAAAAATTAGATAAATTATATGGAGATGTGTTAAAATAAGTATTTTCTTCTGAAGGTTCAGATGTAGGTCTTTGCTAGAACGTGTTGCTGCTTGGGCTAGGTAATTGCTTCCTTAAATGTCCTCTAAGAAGAAAAATAGAGCTAAGAATGTAAAACCTGAAACTTCCTTTTGTTTTGAAGCATCTTCAGGAGCTGTAAAAGAGGAGTTAAGAGTGAAAAAAATCTTACAAAAGTCTATCCTGTTCTGAAATGGATGGCAGTTTCTTGAAATGCTCTTTTCTTTAAGAACTCTTAAGAATTTTCGGGGGTTGTTTGCCCGGAATAAATTTCTGCACCATTTTGTGGAATAGTTTTTGAGGGAGTGACAGAATCCTGAATGTTTCTCACTAATACATAAAATGCCTGAGCTATTTCAGGAAGAGTCCCACAATTCTGTGCTAGTGGAAGAATAGCTTTCTTGTCCAAGTAGTATCTGGCTAGCAGCCTTGGGGCATATTTTTGTTGTTGATTCAGGAAAAAAACAAACAAACATGTAGGAGTAGTCAATGTTATAAACCAGTACCATGATTGATGTTTGAGGTGATCAGTGAAGTGTTTGGCATCTTTAAAAAATTGTGTTTTGTACTTAGAGAAATGCAGACATGATAAAACAGATATGCTTTTGATAGCTAAATGGTTTCTTTGGCCTAGAGAATTCTGAGAAACAGAATGGATATTAAGCCCTTATTGATTATTTGGTGTTTAATGGAGGAGGTTTGCCATGAAATCTTCATTTCTGGGAGCTGATGTTGGGTGGGCTACAAAGTCAGCTTCAGAGAGCAGGTGAAGAATGTGAAGAGTTAGTATCAGATTCCTTGGAGGTTTTTAACTTTCCCTTATTTTTGTATCACTTCCCCTTTATGCCCACCTCTCCCTCCTTGCTTTTGCAAGAAATCATTAGCATCTTTTTTTTCTTTGTTTTTTATGCAGGTATTGGTTGTGGCTGGAATGTATATGTATACATAAAACATATAAAAATACTGTATACATGTGTTAATTTAACTGCGGGGAGATGACTGTGTTAAACCTCAAAATCCTGATGTACTTTCAGGTCTTTGGCATGATTAGTCCAGAACATTTAAACCAAAAGCAGGGATTATGTTATTTTTAAGAAAACTATCATTTTGGTTTGATAATTAATAAGAGTTGGGACTGGATGATCTTCAAGGTCCATTTGAATCTATACCATTTTGTGATTCTATGAGGTGACTACTATCAGCTGGAATGTATAGGTTGTAAATGGGATGATCTGTTGTCAGTTCTATAACTGAGATACTTTCTCTCTATGCGTTCGAAGGACCTGACAGTGATAACGTGCACAGAATTCAGTTTTGTAGTTTGCAAAGCTTAAGTATGTTGAGTGCAGCTGAGATCTTAGGCAGACCTTTGGAACATATTATAGTGCTTCCTTTTTGTTAGTTTTCAGTATTTTCTTAGAGAATAGTTGCATATTAACTTGGTTGTTTAAAGCATGGTTCTAATAATGCTAGGACACAGGTTTGATACCTGTATGGGCCATTCATTCTGGTTTGAGCTCATTTTAAAAGTCTGGGATATGCTGTTAAGGAGTCCAGAGGGGAAGAGACAGTGGAGATGAAAGGAAGGACGGTGCTAATGCCAAATTTTTAAGCTGTTTATCCTGCCATTTTTCTCAGCTCTTGTAGAATAAGAAATGAAGTGTTTGAAAAAGGACAACAGTGTTTTGCAGGACATGGCTCAGTAGCAGGGATTCTTCAGCTTCAGGGCAAACTAGTCCAAGGTTGGAACATTTCTATTTGACTTTCTGAATCTATTAGTCTCACTCTTGGGATGAAGAAAGGTGACTGCTGTTTCCTCAGATACTCTACTAACCTAAAAAATGTATTTCCTTTTTTTATCTTTCTCTTGTTCACCTTCTTTCAATGGTCTGAGAGAAATATTATTCAGTACAAATGTGTGCAGTTCCCCTTTTGCTAGGTCACCATACGAGCATAGGAAATGGGGGAAACATTTTTCTCAAGGAAACTGGTGGTTTGTTGTTTTGGTTTTGTTTTCACAGGGACAAGTTACCTATGGTAAGAGCTGCTACCTCAGGGTAAAGCAGAGCTGCTCTAGTTCTGAACACTCAGATAAAGCCAAACTCTTTGTAAGGAGCTCTCTCCTGTGTGCTGGTAAATCTTGCCCTACCCCTCCAGTGGGAAACCTTCCCAGTCTTTAAATGTGTTACATACTTGTAACTTGTAATTCCTGCTGTGTTGCCTAATTGAAAAGCTAGAGTATTGCCAAAGCTCTCAACAGTATCTTCTGCTTATGTTCGGGGAATTTTGTGGGTGTGCATCAGTTTGAATTTTTCAGTCTTATTTTGATTAAAGTGGCTGGCCCCTATTTGGGGTTCTTTTGTTGGCTATGTTTTCTTGGGTTATATCCATTCATGTTCACTAAGGAACATTTGTTTTGAACAGAACGGTGCTTCAGATGGTGTTTTTGAAGGCATTGAAATATTAAAATGTTTTTGAGGCAATGATGTGTTACAGCTGGAGACAGAATGAGTGCAGCTTGGAAGGGATTTAAGTGCCCTTCAGGAACAGGAGCAGTGACTATCAGGAGGTCACTGGTAATGTATCTGCTACAAGCGGATTTTAGGAAAATTAGTTCTTACAGTTACATAAACAGAAGAGCGCCAGAGTGTGTCAGCAGAGTGGGTTTCATTCATTTATAGTGGAAAACTGTAAAAAATGTGTCCAGGAAAGCTTTGGAGGCAGTCTTCAGCTCTTTGGGATTTCCCCCCACCGATTTATAATCAGCATTACTTCATCTTCATAGGAATTGGCTTTATCTGTGTTGACTCTTAATCAGGGTGTGTGATGGTACTGAGAGAATTCTGCTAACGCTCCTGCAGGTTAATACAGCTGCATACCAGAAACTCTCAGTTTCTTGGACTTTCAGTATGGAGCCTTTACAGATAACTGTATATTTTGTCCAAGGTGTTGGCTAGGGCAATTTGTATCTATGGCTAGAGAAAGAATGAAGTTGGGCTTCATGATGGTGATAGAGCAAACAATGGTTCAAGACCACTTTTCTTTAGGTATGTTAAAATTGTCTAAAACTGCTTTAACTTAAATATTTGAATATTAATGTTACAATATTAATTACTGTATTAAGCTTTGTTGTGAGAAATTGTAGTGTTTTGCTACAGGATGATAGCAGGTGGTCTAGGCAGCAATGTCAGCCCTTTTATCAAAAAATAACACCTTTGGTAAGGGACTGGGATGTTTTATTTGTTGCTCCATGGGAAAAGGTTTAAGCAAGGAAATGGATGGTTTGGGGTTTTTTGGGTTTTTTTTTTTTGGTTTTTCTTCTGTGTTTTTTTGTTTGTTTGTTTGTTTGGGGTTTTTTGGGTTTTTTTTTGTTGTTTGGGTCGGTTTTGATGGGGTTTTTTGTTTGGGTTTTTTTTTGTTGGTTGGTTTTTTTTTAATATGAGAGAAAGGTGCTGGTCTTTCAGTGTCAGCTTTTCTACTACTCTGTATTTTTCACAATACTTAAGCGTCTTGGCTGCTATATTGGCTGTGTCATCCTATTTTACTCATTTGAAATTTCAGATTATTTTTTTAACATTCACAGAAAAGCTGCTTATGGTGGGAATTTTTGGGCCATATTTAGTTTCGTCAGGACACATATAATAAGTATTCTAGGTGTTCAGTGTGTTTCAACAGCAGTTGTGACACAATGTTACATTGTGTGCCTAGTTACTTTATGCAAACATGACTTCTATTTTAACCTAAATTAGCATTGCGTTTTCCAAATTGCCTCCATGTGACACTTTAAGTTTTGATTTTGCTGTGCTGCTGATAGCCTTTAAGTAAGCCTTTTTTATTTTTTTCTTTTTTAATAACATCTGTTGCCTCTTCTCAGTTAAATTCTGCTGTGTGGTTTTTTTTTCTTGGTAAGAAAACCATATCATATGTGGTGCTGTTGCTCATGTATGATACAGTAATGTAATAAACAAAAATAATTTAAACCAAGGATAATAAACTGGAAGAATAGGGGTAGAATAATGATAGAAAAGTAGTGTTCTCGTGTTGCATGTCTAGGATATGTGTAAAATTGACACATGCAGTGTGTGTCATCTGCTTCTGTCAGTATGAATGAAAATAATAATGTTAATTGTAAATGTAGCTTGAAATCATGGGCAAGCTCTCACCATGTATTGCTAAAGTCCTGAGTAGACTTTGAGGGCAGGGAAGGACTGCAGTCCTAAGCTTGATAATTTTAATACCTTTACTTTTCACTTATACTGGTTAATACTATTAATACGTGTAAACTCTGCATTTCACTAGAAAGTCTGAGAATTTAATTCTCTGTTTGGAAGCTTGAGTTGTGACCATAACTATTAAGTGTTTAAAAAAAAAAAAAAGGCAAAGCACACCTTTACTTTAAATAGATACAAACTTTGGGGACTTTCTTTCCAGGAAAAATATGCCACTGTTGTCTATGAATTTGAATAGGTTAGCACAGAAAACTTAGCTAAATATTTTGGTGGTACTTGAGTGAATATATGCAGTTATGAAGAAAACAAACAGAAAAAAACATTAAAACCTTGCATCTTTTGCAATCGGGAAGTAAGAAGGTATATCACAAATATATTAAGGTGGATTCTTATTTCGGAAGTTTTATTTCCCTCTTAAATGTTTTGGCACTTCAGTAAGCCTATAGATTCTGTCTTTTCACCTGCCTAGTCGATGAAGGGAAGGTGGCGAATACAGTTTTCCTGGAATTTAGTGAGGTGTTGGATGCTGTACTTCCCAGCATCCTTCTGGAAAGTCTGACTGTGAAGTGAGCAGGTAGATGGTGTGCTGGAAGAACTGGCTGAAGAGCAGGGCTCAAAGGGTTGTAGGGAATGGGACTACACCTGGCTGGATACCAGTCACCAGTGGTGGCTGTTAGAGCTCAATCCCAAGGCCAGTTCTGCTCAAAGTTTTTACCAGTGGTCTGGAGGCAGGAGTCAAAAATGCACTATTAGCATGTTTGCTGGTGGTGCTAAAGTGGGAGGTGCTGTTGACTCTCAAGGGACAATAGGCCTTGCAGAGGGATATGGATGGATTGGAGTGCTGAACAGTCATCAGTAGCATGAAATTGAACAAGAACAAATGCTAGACTCTGCATCTTGGCTAGAGCAGTGCCTTCCACAAGTACAGGTTTCAAGAGGAGTGTCTGGAGAGGAGCACCACAGAAATGGGTCTGGGGATGCTAGCTGACAGCAGGCTCAAAGTCAGCAGTGGCAAACCTTCAAATACAGCACAACCAGGTGGTCAAAAAGAGTGATCATCCCACTCTATTTAGCACTGCTGCAACTCCATTTTGAGTACTCTGTGCACTTCTGGGCCCCAACATTTAAAAGGGATGTGAAGGTCCTTAAATGTGTGCAAGAGGAGGGCACTGAAGTTGGTTGAAGAGCTAGAAGTAATGCCCAGTGAGACACAGCTGAAAATGCAGGGTTCATCTGGTCTGGAGAGAAGGCTGAGGGGTGACCACACTGTTCTTTGCAGCTTCCTGAGGTGGTGAAGTGGAGAGGGAAGTGCTGATCTCTTCTCAAGAGTACTCAGTACCAGGGCATGTGGGAATGGCTGAAAGCTGCATCCATCAGGGCAAGTTCAGACTTGACATGAGGAAACATTTCTTTATCGAAAGTGTTGTCAAACCATGGAAGAGTCTTTGAGAAGGAGTTGATGCTCCAAGCCAGTCAGTGTTTAGGAGGCATTTGGACATTGCCCCTAATGCCATGCTTAAACTTTTGGTCAGCCCTGAAGTGGTCAGGCAGTTGGATAAGGCAATCATTTTCTGTCCCTTTCAACAATATTCTATTCTGCACTCATGATGAGTCCAATAACAATAAGACTGTTATTTGCCTGAAATGCCAGGGATTTTTTTAGCTTTGAAAACACTTTCAAAAACATGTAGCACAAAAGATATAGTGGAAACAGGATTTTATTTTTCTTACTCTGAGAGCAGATATTTACAAGCATTATCACAAAGTGCAGGTGTAGCCAGGAGCAGGCTAATGCAATCCTCAGTTTATCTTGAAAAATCTTCACTTGAAGTCTGTGAAGGAAAGTCAGAGAGCTTCTGAACACTGCAAATCCCCTACATCTTGTGGAGATCCATTTGCTAGTGGGACTGCATGGGGAAAGCAGATTTCTGTCTCACTCCTGTGTCTCTTGTGGCAAGGAGTTAATGGCACAATTTGTATCCAACACAGTTGCTATGACCTCCACCTCTCCAGGCAAGTTTGCCNTAAAATATTAACCTTTATCATAAACCAGAAACTTGATAACTAACTAATGAACAAAGAAGGCTCTTATTAGAAAAAAAACTCAGAAGTTTTAAGATTGTGACTTTCTCTCTTATTTGGTAATGTATGTTTTTCTGGCTGAATTTGCATTTTGGCTTTCAAAAACTCAGACCCCAAACATTCTCACACCCGGTTTATAATTTTTTTGTTCTCTGATTCTAAATTTGTTTGGTTTTTAGAAAGAACAATAACCAATGTCATGTATCACTTTGGATGCAAAAACACGAATGTGGCAGCATGAATTCAGGCGAAGCAGTCCCTGCTTCCTGAAGAGCAAGAATAAGGATCAGTGACAATCACATGCAAAAGAATTGTATGGCATTTTCAAAAGTATGACACATCTCAATGACAAACACACTTTTTTTGCCCTTCTAAGTTTGTTCCACTGAGTTCCTTGACCAGGGATGCATGAAAAGCACTCCTGTGCCTGCCTGGTGCTTGCCCTGGTCCATTGCCCACATGGAGTGCTGAAAAGTGGCAGCTCCTCATGGGGCTGCAAACCTGGAGCCCTTGCAAGCCAGGCTGTTTTGCACAAGCAAGAACCCCTGAAGAAATGGAGCCATGGGGAGAGCAGAGCTCACTCCCACTGCAAACTTGTAATAGGCAGGAGAGCCAGGGCATGACTGGTGCTTTGGAAATGTGCGGGAGAAGAAATGTTGTTGCTGATAATGCTGAGATGGGTATGAAAGTGTCTGGCCGAGTCACTATCCAACACTAAAAGAGAAGTGCTGATTTTTAATAGTCACCATGTGCTTACAATACAGTTGCCAGGAAGGATTTAAGATTTTTTTGTGCACCCATCTGGAACTATCTGAGAATGTTGGTGTGATGAAATGACTGATTATGTAATTCAGGTACGAAGGAACTTTTCATTTTAATTAATGAAAGGAACAATCCTCTAGCATACACTTGTTGATTAACTCAATTTTCAGAGCTGTTGCGATGAACAAGCTATGTCTGTTCAGTTAAAGAATCAGAAAATTTTGATGCTAGCTTAGTTTGACAAGAGAGGCCCTGCCATGTGTCCAAAGATGGATGTGATGGTGAGCAGAAAGAGCAATACTGGGGACAAATTCCTTTACTGTGAGTATTCCCTGTCTAAAGGGCTTTGAGGCAAAAAACCAGTCTGTTAGTAACAAGGATTTCATAGTACATGGAATTAATGAGAGGAATCTGGCATTTTGAGTCATGCTTGAAAAAAACTGGTTGCCAGTGCATTTTAAGACCATGCTTTGCTCTTTGCAGAGGGCCCCACAAGACTAAGGGATGCTGAACTAGCACATTCTGAAACAATTCACTCTGGCTGTACTAATTGCATTCCCATACTGTTCTGTATTTAGCAAAAATACAGACTGGAAATGACAACTTCCTGTATAATTGGCACTGAGAGCCGCATCAAAATAAAATAAGTGTTTTAGCCAATGTAGATGGAAGTTTCTTTGAAGGTTCAGGTGTTGCTTGTCTTTTTCTTTTCTTTTTATTTTGAAATATAGCCATTGATGGCCTGATGCAAGGTTTAGATCTCATCCCAAATGTTTTCCTATGGGCTGCTGTTACATAGCAGGGCACTTTAGTGTGAGGGTTTTCAGTACAAAGCAAGGGCTGTTCACAGCACTGGAGTGCAGTGATTCTGCTCACACCCTCGGGTTCAGGTGGCCCAAAGTTCACTGTGGTGCTCAAGGCACCTGACCAAACACACACCACGTATGTCTCCGAGCTCTACAGCTCTTTGCCAGCCATGTTTCAGGCAGCTGCTGTGGAAACAAAGAAGGAAGAGTCAAAGGTGCATTGTCCTTGTGCACCCTTGCCTGGTGCTTTGAATTCCCTAAACGCTGTTCTGTGTGACTTGAACTAGACATTGATCATCCCTGGCTGGCCTGTGTTTTCCTCAGTTCGGATGTGATATGCTTTGGTAGCTCCCAGCACCACTACTTTTCCCCTGTGGCCTTGTATCCTGCCTTGTGTTTGCTTAGTGGTGTGTTACAGACCCCTGTTGGGCTTTGACTGACTGTGTTCTTGCAGCCTTGGAGTTGAAATGCTGTTGAAAGACAGGAGTGGGAAGAATTTCTCTATCTCTTTCCATTTACTGAAAGACAATCCACCCAGGAGGAGGCAAAGTTTTGTTCTTGAATTTCAAAAAGCTCTTCCTCTCAGCATTACAAAAACTTGCCTGATGTGGTTTGTACTGCAGGATGTATAGCTTAATCATCTCAGCATTTTGCATAAAATTGAATTTTCTGTGTCTTTCCGTGAAACTTTTGTGACCTTCTGAGTCCACCCGTTCTAGAAGCTTTAATTGGACAAATGTTTTCATGGAGGATTTGAGTGAATCATACATCAAACTGCTCCAGTTTATAAGAAATTCAGCCTGAAAAATCTTTTAAAAGCCTTGTAGTCAGAAGAGACTTAAGATAATTGCATTACCTTTAACCATTAGTTGCACACACTTTTTTCATGTAGAAACTGGCAATGTAAGTTGCTATAGCAGCTGTATTTACAGAGCAAATAGCAGTGTATATGCTTTATAGAATGATTACTACACTATTCAGGGATTTTAATGGACTTTTAATCTTTCGTTTGTGTCAGCTCTGGATGTGCTATTAGCTAACACTGCCATTTTTCAGGAAATGTGGAAGTTCCTTTAAGTTGTCTTCCTATTTATTGAGAGAAGTTAAATCGGTATTGAAAACCTTAAAGGATGCACAGCATTATGCTTTTTATTCTTTGATCAATGATCTCACTCTAGCAACATGGAGAAATGACCCTTTTAAATCTAGACAATGCTCCCTTATTTCAAACAGCCTAACTGAACATTAATTCTCTTGCTTCAAAAATCCTCTGAGAAATGAAGAGAAACTTGATACTGTGTTAGAAACAACTTTGAGGGTCTACTTGCCTAATTCTCTAAGTCATCAGTTTAGGAAAAAGAGAACTGCCATTGTAAGATGAAAATACCTCTTGGAATTATGGAGGTTTGGTGACTAATGTGGTTTGGTTTTGTTTGTTTGTTTAGAAATTCTTCCTGTATGGATCAGCCTTCTAGTGATGGTGAAACTGGAAGAAGACCACTCTAAGCAAACGCAGGATGAACCGGGTCCCAGCTGATGCAGAAAATGCTCACAGCAGCAGTGTGGAATCTTGTCCTTCCTTGCGGGATGTCCACTCCATCAACCCAACACAGCTGATGGCAAGGATTGAGTCATATGAAGGCAGGGAGAAAAAAGGCATATCAGATGTCAGAAGGACTTTCTGTTTGTTTGTTACATTTGATCTCTTATTCATAACCTTACTGTGGATAATAGAATTAAATGTGAGTTGTCTTTTCAGTACCTACCCTTAGATGTTATATTTAAGTATACCATCACTTTAGAGATGATTAATAAGTTGCTCCTTTCTAGCCAAAATTATGCTATTTGTATCTGTTTAAGTTTAAGAAGCTTATTACTTTAAGCTTGAACACAGTACCTACTCAATGGCATCTTTTATTCATTAGTAAGGTGTTATCTTCTTATTATGAAACCTTTTGATGCTCCTGTAGTCTGTGAACCATGCTAAAAAAAACCATTGGAAATTCCATATAATCTTGTTTACCAAATAAACAAAAATGTTACTGTATGTCTTTGAATTTAGCAAGAAGTGTGAATTTTAACAGGACTCAAGACTCAGGCTTCTGAATAACTTAAAGTCAGTGATATTTCACTGAGGTGTTAGTCCCTGAAAAGACTTCTAATGGCCGAAACTTTTATTTTGTTCTGATATATTTTCTCTGATATAAACTTGGTGTGTTATACATTGTGGATAGCAGGATGCATTTAAGCAACATAAACCCACACAGTCGCCACCTTTTAACTCCAGCATTTATAATATGGAAAATGAGCCTGTTCTCCTAAAATTTCCAGAAAGCCACAGGATAGCTTGTTATTGAGCTGGGTTTTAAGCTATAATCTAGTTTGCATTTAAGAAAGGACATAGTAGGGAGGAATCCCTTTTTGAGAAAGATCTTGAGTAAATGTTTTTTATCAGTATTTCTTTACTAGATATTGGTTATTAATTTACATTGTGAAGCTTCAGGAGCTGACTGTTCAACAGTGCATTGATACAGTGAAAAATACTCCTTCTGATTTAATCTGAGAAAGCAGATTTTGCTTGCCTGAATGATGTAATTTTGGGACTAGACTTCTGTTTTCTCTCTAGGTAGAAAAATTATTGTAGCATGGTGTTCTGATGCAGTTCTTTTTTTAGGCCAGTTTCTCAACAGCTTGTACGACTAAGAAGAACAGAGTGGGTTTATATCTCTTGTTGAAGTTTCAGAGTACAGATTTTCACTTGAGTGCTCTCAGAATATTGAAGACTGAATAAAAAATGCTACCAACTCATGATACCATGATGTTTCATTTTGAATGCTACAGCATAAAGGGGCCTCAAGACCATAGCAATTGTAAAAAGCTCCATTTTCAGGACAACATATTGTGAACTAGAGTCCTATAATGCCACATGTCAGCAAGAATAAAACCCAGTTTTTTTGTCATTAGGAGTCAATGATATTAGAAGCTAAAATTTGATATCTGGGATCTGAGACGTGCTTAGGTTTTTTGTTGTTTTTCTTTTAATTGCTTTGTTTGACAGGAAGTCAAATAGCATTGTGTCAGGAATGTAAGTGGTGCATAAGTAATGGATCAGAATTGCTATGAGAGTTTCTGGAAACATTGTTTTCACTTTGTTGCCATTATCCAGTTTCCTTAGGTGTAGTGTGGGTTATTGTTAAATACTTCAGGCATTTAACTTCATGGCATTTTGAGCAAAAATCAAGGCTTCCATGGTTCTCTGTTTATCCTTCTGTTAACATGATGCTCACACAGCCACAGGGATGAACAGCTTGGAGGGGGGGAAGTTGATCTGCCTTATTTATGCTGGAAACAGATAACTTGATGCAGTAGAGCAACCAAGGGAAAACTGTATTTAGAAAGTTATTTGTTAGGTAGCCACAGAGAGGAGGGAGAGGAGAAGAAATTCAGTTAATAAATTAATAATTAATAAATTAGAGTGACTAGTCTCAGGAAAACACTGTCCAACAGTATAGTTGGAAAAGTGTCTAGTGTGTAAACCATATTTCTTTGAGATAGAGAGACTATATTGTTGGTGTGCTTCGGTAGCTCCTTTCCTTAAAAAGATGACAGTAGTCAAACTCCAGTATTAAAGCTTTCTCTTGGTGTTGTTTTACATAACTATTTCATGCAGTGCCTAATTATGGAATTTCATGTTAAAGACAATAGGAGATGGATGCGGAGGTTTTTCATTTTCAAATAAGATAGATACTCCTCTCATTCTCTGAGCCAGTACACCGTAAATTATTTTCTTACAAGTGCAGTTTGAACAGTGGAATCCTTCCACTGGAAAGAAACATGGTGGGTAAGGAAGGTGTAATTTTGAATCTCATCAGCAAATTGAAGAACTAAACTTGACTGTTAGTTACTTGTGTGAGATTAGTCTAATAGTTGCAGCTTCTGCTTTTTTTACTGTGGATCTTTTGGCTCAGCTTCCTTAACAAATTGTGTGAGGGCTAATAAGGAAGAGATCTGAAGTATGAATTTAGTTTCTGTTCTGTTTCCTATTTGCTAACACATGTCTAATTAGAACTGGGTTATGGTTAGCTTTTTGGTCAGCTGTTTTGATCCTCCTTATAAGAGGTAAAATGCTTTGTGAGTTTGTGTAACAGACCTTAACATTTAATCATTTATTCCTCCCTCAATAACTTGTTTGCTTTTATTTTGCGACAGCCTGAAATGTGGCTTGCCTAGGTCAGATGATAATCCTGAATGTTTTCACTTTGAAAAGTCTATGTAATCTTGAAAAATTAATAATAACAGTAGTCTTGACATTATATTAGTTGGCAGACAGCTCTTCTGTATTTAGTTTAATGATCTTTTTGTATATCAGCAGGGAATTATTAGTTTTACTCTATGTATTTGTGTATATTTTTTTTGCTGAAGCTGTGTGTGTTGTTATTCCTTTGTAGGTAAAAGGAGGCATTGAGACTACCTTAGAGAAAGAAGTCCTACATTATGACTACTCTTCTTCATATTTTGATATATTTGTAAGTGTTCTTAAAAAAAAGAAAAAAGAGAAGCAAAAGCATAGTTTTCCTATTCCTTCTTCCAGAGCTGTTTCCCAATTTGAGTCTTGTGAAAGGGTTGATGTTTTCTTGATAATTTAAACCAGAAGGGACAAGTTTCACCCATCTAGGGGTTTCCCAGTCCTGCTCTGGCAGCAGGCTCATGGAGCCTGTGGATAGAAATGCTTAGGATCAATTGATTTGCATCCTTAGCTTTGGGGTGCGTGGAAAAGCAGATGGAAAAGCCGGTCAAGAATGTGACTTTGATGTGACATGAGGTCATTCATTAAGAAGACCCATAGCCTTCCAGTTCTAAAATAATTTTGCTTAAACTGATGTTTTTGTCCTTCTTTGGGCATAAGGTGGCTGCAATGAGGAGAGAATTGTTCCCAGGGTGGCCTGCGCAGGGCAGATTTTTCAGAGTTCTGTGTTTTAACTGAAACTCCTAAAAGACATGACATGACATGACATGACATGACATGACATGAAGTATAATTCTCCTTTACTATATATAAGTACCTTAGGCACATAAGAGGAATTGTACTGCATTTGGAAATTTTTTTCTTTAAGCAAAATTGTAGCTCTGTAGTTGCAATGCATTTTGCACTACACAGCCCAAGTAAAAGCTGTTTCTTTACAGTTCTTCTAAAAGGCAAGATTGTTAATTCTACCAGATCTTTTTTGCCTTGCAGAGATGATTTGGTTGGTATGAGTCATTTTATACTGATGACCATATTCAGAATCCTTCTTTAAACCTGATGTAAAAACTCATCTTACCTCTGCATTGCACATTTGCTGTGTCAAATGAACTTACATACTAGATTCAAAAATTTTATAAGCTAGCAAACTATGCTCCTTCACCCTTTATCATTGTTTTGCTGGCAGATTCTCCATGATATACCATACTGCGGAAGGTGAAAAATGTTATCTGTAAATGTTTGTGCTTTGGGAATTACTTTATCCTGTAGGTGAACCAAGGGTTAAGAAAATGTAATGCAAAATAATAGACTTTTGTTATGCTATATTCCCAGAGAAGGGACTAGAACTTTTAATTTTGCAAAATTATTTTTGGGTTTTTACAGGATTTCCTCTGTTTCTACTGCACATTTGCATAAGATTAAATGGGTTTATTATACCTCTAGCTATGGCTGTCTTTGATTTCTATTCATTTTTAAGCTTTTTTTTCACACTTCTTCAATTCTGAACACATCTTTTAAAACAATCTGGAGACAATCTACTATCAAAAAATAAACAGGGAAATTGAAGCTCGAAGTCTGTGATTCAGAGATCTTGACTGTCTGCTATTGATTTAATTTTCTGGCCTACAAATAACATAAATTACCTTTCTTTACTGCCAAATAGAATGACCTGCTATTGTAGGCAGCTACATAAAGAATAATTGATTGTTGCAATGTTAACGTTTCACGAAATTTTAGTATAGTAACACCCCACTAAGGTCAGTGAAATGCACAGTGATGTGCAAGGTGTTTACTGGATTAACTGCATCCAGATTTAACTGTTTAGATTCCAGTCGGGAAAAATGATCATGAACACACTTTGTATAGCTTTCTTGTGTGTCAGACTTATTTGTGGAATAGCACAGGCTTGCATATTTGAGCCTGTGTAGGCATGTGGATGTTCCCATTTGCTTGACAAATGGTAAATTACCTTCTCTTTGTTTTATAAGGACACATTCAAATTTTTTCTTGGTAACAGAACTTAGACTGTCCTGTTTTAAGTTTCTTTGCAAGTAGTTAGTATTTTCAGCGAGCTGAGAATATTGTGGTTCTTCTGTGTTCTGAATTAACCAACCAATATTTTTTCCTCTCTCTATAGCTACTGGCAGTCTTTCGGTTTAAGGTGTTAATACTTGCATATGCAATGTGCAGACTGCGCCATTGGTGGGCAATAGCTGTGAGTAGTGGCCAAGCATAATGGAGTTTTTCCTAGAATGGATCAAGCAGACAAAATTTTCCATGCCTCTTAACACTTGTATGTTAAGAATCATCTTGATGGTGTATATATAAAAATTTGTTGTACAGTAACAAATTAAAAACTTGTTTTATGGAAGGTTTTCAGCCTAAAGACAAGAATTTAATAGCACAGTGGGTGTGGTTCTTATTGGGTATCATGTTAACACAAACTGAAGATTTATTTTTCCAGTATGTGTGTTTAGTCATAACTGCTTGTTACCTCTGAGACATGTTAACTAATGTTGGAAATATATTTACATTTGTAATAGTGAGTCTTCTTCAAAAACAAGAGTTGGCATTATTGTGCCACAGATCCAGGTGTCCATTAAGTCCCACATTCTTACTTTAAAAAGTTTTAGGTGTCACCCATTGAACACTATATTGCTTCATGCTCCGATACAAAGCGTTGAATACCATCCCTTCTTAAAAAGGAAGTTCTCAAGAACTGTAGGCAATCACAGTAGATTTTGGAGCCAATATCTTTAATGCAGCTGTACAGTGTAATGACAAAGAATGCAGAATTTGGTGAAAAATTCATGCTTCCACTAGTCAATACTATAGGTTGTAATACAATAAGTGTATTGCTGGCTTAGAGCTTTTTAAATCAGACCTTTTTTTTTTTCCCTTACACTGTGGTAGGTGCATGTAGAACATGTTCATGTGTAACTTCAAGTGAGTAGCATGCAGTTTGCTTAGTACTCTGAGACTACATGCCAAGATTTTTATAGATTGTGTTACTAGCATGGCACAAACATACATAATGATAGCCACTGCTCTGATTGTGCTTATATTTAAATGCATGCCTCTTAAAAGTCCTTGCTTTTAGTTGTGTAGCTCTAGAGTATTTCTAAGTCCACCAGC
>VWYI01044255.1:1310-38986 GCA_013399455.1 Anthoscopus minutus
GCGGTGATTCCCCCGCGCCGGCAGGGGGCGCTGCGGCGCGGGCTGAGAGAGCATGCGGTGGTGACGGCTGGGCCGAGACGGGAAGGGATGGGAGAGAGGCCTGGCTTCCAAACCCCCTGGGGCATCGATCCCAGTGCCCCAGCAGGGCTTATGGAGACAGCCAGCTGGGCTAGCAGGATGTCTCGGCAGGGAGGGGTACAGGGCTGCACTGCAGCGAAACTCAGAGCAGCACCAAAGAAGCAGCTGGTGTGGGACAGCAGCGGTCTGGCTCTGAGCAGGGCAGGGAGAGGCGAGCTCAGGATCCCAGAGCAGACGGGGATAGGTCCCTCTTTCAGTGAGGTGGTGTTAATAAGTTCCCAGTTGAGTGGCTGCTCTCACGAGCTGAGGCTCACCCCACAGCGGAAGAAGCAGCTCTGGGCTCTGGCAGCAGCAGCGAATTTCCTTCCCCAGGCAGCAGCAGCTCTGACCGTCCTCCCCTGAAGCTGAGAGACAGAGCCAGCAGCTACCTCAGCCCTGTCCTTTACCTGCCCAATCCTCGCAGTATCTCTGCCCCTCGGAGAGAAGCTCCCCGATAAGAGAAGCTCAACCAGATGTCCTCCTCCCCTGAGCTTGGCCACTTCTTTTGTTCTTCTTAAGTACCCAGTCATTGGGGTTTCCTAGCAATTTATGGGAAAAAAAGTCTATAAGTAAAATGGAGCAAAAGGAAAGAAACCTAACCCCCAAGAATATCATACTTGTTTATAATTATTTTCCCAAGGGGAATACTTTGTTTTACATGTTACCATGCTTTCTTTCCCCCTGGGATGTATAAAAGAAAGCAAAAATCAAAATAGCACAACACAGTAATTCTCACTATCAATTTATTTCATATTCTTCAGCAGATTTTCCATGAGATGGGAGGGCAGTTCAGAAACTCTGGGTCTTCTCCTGCTGCTGCAGAAGACTACTTCACAAGAAGTAGGACAAGTTGGGGGGGCATTAATTATGCCTAATTAAATATAAAATATTCTATCTTAGGCTAAAATGACAATTTGGTCGCAAATATCTAATTGTAAGTGGAGAGAGAAATAAAATAATATGACAAACAGTCTTCAAAATAAAGGCATAACAACCTTCAGTGTAGGGAACTTGGAAGCAGAACAACTGAAGTTAGAAATGCTCTACCTCAGATAGAAATTCATGCCTTTATTATATGTCAACACTCCTGACCTGCTCCAACCTGCTCCAAGCTGGCTGATACCACACTAAGAGGGCAAATATTCTTCAGCCTTCCTTTTCCTCTTCTGATAATTGCTGGCTGTCACTATGCGCACACAGATTCTTTATAAATTGTAGTTTGACTCCTGTATAAGTAATTTCATAGCACATAAGAATTACTGTAGCAGTAAGGGAACTAATGGTCACGTTTTTTGGCTTATGAACTATAAAGTGTCTTTTTAGTTTAAACATACATAGGAACAGAAGTTGGAGTTTGTTTACACATAGAGGGAAATCATCAAAGTGTTGTGTTCTTCACATCAGGATCTATTAGGACACAGGAGGTTTACTATTCAGTTTACAGACTTTGCCTGCAAGTTACATTTTAAAGAGGCAGAGATCAGGAAACTGCACCAGATGTCCACCCTGCTGCCTTTTTCCCCTGTTTACTACCACTAATTAGGGTTGCTTCTAGCAATTGAGCATCCTTGGAGGGCACTAGTATTTCAGTCCTCTCTGTGTAGCTAGATGTCTTACTTTCTGGAAACCCGTCCACAAAAGATTTCTAAATTCAAATCATGGAGGCAAGCTTAATTGTTAAAATTTTCAGGTAGACTATTGAGCAAGGACAGAGAACAGGTGCTGCAGAAATGTATTGGGTGGAGTATTGGAGAGCTGCCAGCCTA
The DNA here is from genome assembly GCA_013399455.1 of Anthoscopus minutus. Classification (NCBI taxonomy): domain Eukaryota; kingdom Metazoa; phylum Chordata; class Aves; order Passeriformes; family Paridae; genus Anthoscopus; species Anthoscopus minutus. The sequence continues at coordinate 3,194 of VWYI01044255.1, forward strand.
AATTATCTTTCACACAGTTTACCCAAGAAGGTTAGGAGTGTATGAAAAATGGATCTCACAAGCCAGAACAGAAAACAAAGTCATTCACAGAGCCAAAATTTAAAGCACGTACTGACTTCTAAAAATCACAAGGGACTTGTGATGGAAAGTTGATATCCTTTGGGAAGGATTGTTCATAACTTGGCATGAGTTTTCAGCAGGCTGTTCTCATAACACATAGTACTGAAATTACTCTGTTAAAACCCTTGTAGGATAAGCTTTGAGCCATCAGAGATTTATAACCATTCATGCTTTAAGTACTTTAAACAAGAATAATGAAGAAAAGGAATCAGAGTACTGAGTACTTGTCAGGTAAAATATTATTGTTTCAAAATAAGAAGCAATCAAATGCAAGTTTACTGATATATTAGAAAAGTATAGTTTTATTATAATCTAGAAAATATGGTGGCATTAAAATCTAAATTGTGGTATAATTTTTGATTTTAAGTAGCTATACTAATGTCTCTTTCAAATATAATTAGCAGCAGAAAAATACATAAAATATATATTTCACAATATACAAATAAAATTATGAGTTACTTCATATAATACATTTTTAGTCAGTACTGCAGTCTTTGTTTTAAATTTACACGCTGCATATTATTTGTTACTAAGTCCTGTAGCTATATTTTCCCTGGCATTAAAATTTAGCTAAATAAAAATACTACCTACATGAAACAGTACAAGTTTTAGTGTATCAGGTCTATGATAATATTAAGATAAAAAATGTCACTGAAACACTTGAAAATGCATTGTAATGTGATATTCACTTCCCGTTAGCAATTTCTGTTACAGACATCATTGTGCCGTATTTACTACCTGCCACCATGTTGTTCCATACAATCCCACTTTGCCTTGATGCAAAAATGGGCGAAGTAATCTCTCAAATCCTCTTTAGTCTTTTATTTCTATAAATTGCTTTTGTATTACTTGAGGGAAAAGATCATAAGAATCTGTTCCAAAAAATTGCACTCTGTAATACCCCTTCACAACAATTATTGTAAAGATACCATGGTACTACTTTCTAAAGGCATCCTACTTATTGTAAATCAAGATATATGAAAAGAAAGAAATGGATCAGGGATGGTTCCCTTTATGATATCACCAATGTCAAACTCTGGGCTCATTTTAGCTGCGCCAACTGTTATTCTTAGTTGTTGTGGAAGAAAATAAATATATTTGATGAAGTCTTTACTCTGGCAAAATCAAGTTTGTGGGTCTAGACAGCTGATAAAATTGGGAAAAAGACCTGGAAGGTTTCCCTGTTACCTTGTTAACTAAAATGCGTCCCATGGTGACAGCAGCAAAAAATCGTATCATTGTTTCTCATTTGTCTCTGTGAAGTTAATTGGTGGTCCCAGTAAAAAGTCCATGGGGATACAATTGTATAACAAAAATCTTTGAACATTTGTCAGATAAGTCCTTGAATAAATAAATTTGGGTGACAAATTTTATTTTGTTCATTGGAAACGACAAGTATTTAATTTCTAATGCACAGTTGAGGGCTGACTGCAGCAGTTAGGGACAGGGGTATGAGAAGCAGCATCCCATAAGCAATGAGAACGACTGTTGCTAAGACAGTGATGCTGCTAATGATGGAAATACATGCCAGCCGCTGCTTAAACCTTGATGGCACCTGCTGTGGAGGCCAGTGAGCTTCTCAGACATCTGTGAAATGGCCAGTGTCAGTGCCCAGAGTTATGCTTTTGGTCACCCGTGGGGTTTGAGGCATCTCTGGTGGTGCCAAAGAGGTTTGGCTGCGCTGAGCCAGGAGTTGTTTGTGGGGTGGTGAGACTCTTGCTCCACTGCTGGCACCTGGGCAGCATCATAACCCTCACTAAATGCAGAAATCAGGGAGGCTAGAGGGACTCTGATAGGTGCAGAAGGCACTGTGGTGTAAGGAATGGGAAGGCAAGTCTAGAGCTGTGAATCTTCCCTAGGATAACCAAGGAAAAATCTGAGTTTTATTTCAAAACTGCCACTTGTAGAGAGGCTGTGCTGTTTTGTGCATTGCTGTAGTTCTGGGCTGCCTGTGCTGCTGTGCCTAGAGCAGCTGCCTCCAGTGAGCACTGGGAACCTGAGCAGACTTTTAATATGATTATTTTCTCTAGGAGTGGTGAAACAAGGATAAAGTGTCACAATGTTCTCTTTATGGAGGAACATGCATAGATATGAAAATAAGTTATTGTTTGGGGATGTAAAAAAAAAATGCATATTTATATTGACTGTGTTGCTTTATTTTCCCCTGTCAGGGATTGACATAAACAACTTTACAACACTAACAGACAAAACTCAGCACCTGAGCTCTGAGATGATGCTCACTGAAATGAAACTCATCAGCTTTTCAAGGCAGGAACAACTATACCTGTCACAGAGAAACACAAGTTCACAGTGAGCATTCCCATATAGTACACAACACAGATAATAAGAGACGTAATGAAAAAACCTCCAAGCCTTCTTGGCTTCCACAGGCCACAATGCTTTTTAAAAATACGGAGAAGAAAAGAGTATAAGTGGATTTTTTCACCTTCCTTATTTATCTCTGTTCATGTTCTTTTCCATCTCTTATATATTTCCAAGTTAAAGAAGAATAAAACCACAAGAAACAATCAGTCTCCTTGGTTTTAGAGAGACATGTCTCATTTTTTGTGTAGCATGGCAGTCTATTCTGTAAGTGATTTATATGATCAGTCATCCTTTTAACAGAAAATGTTGTGAATTGGTTATTTTGGGTATCTCATTTGTCACCCATAGCTTTTATCACAAAATTACTGGTAAGAAAAAATTGATGAAAAAATGACGTTTTTACTCATGAATAAGCTTTGCATGGAAAAGAAGCTCAGCTTCTTTATTCTTGGAATATAGCACTTGTCCTTAACATTACGGTGTGCTACATAATGCTTTGTATCTAGTTCACCCTTTGTGACCTTTAGAAGTGTTTGTTTACACAGACAGAGGGCTGACTTGATCTGATAGATTTAATTTCTAAAATTTTAACACATGCCTTCTCAACCTCACCTAAAGTCAAGACAATCTAATTGAGTCTTTACTGCAGTAGGGCAAGGTATTAATATATTTCAAACATCTTTAAAGAAATATTGCCATTTTCTCAGAAAGGCCAAAACCCTCCTTCTAAGGACATAGTAACCCAAATCTAATTTGATTGCGTATCCTTCTAATCATCTCTACACTTGTATCTTAATATGCCAATTTAGGTAATAGCTTTTATCTCTCCTGATAAATTACAGCAGCTATGGGCTCCACTAAGGCTTCATTTTATCTCTTCAGACAATTTTGTGAATTAACGCAGAACTCCTATGTCCAAGGCTATCATCTTGTTAAATTTTGCTGGCCACAAATTTTCTTTAAAACCAGTTGCAACAAAAGGAAAACCAGATGATTGAATCTTCCTGAGCCCTAAAATCTATAGGGTTAAGGGAAAAAATGTGGAGGAAGAAGAGCTTTGTGAATGAAGTTTGAAGACAGCTGACATTCAACAAAAGCAACAGACCAAAAAAAAAAAAATCTGACTTCTGTGTTACTATCTTCTGTTTCCATGGAAACCAAAGCTGGATTGGCAAAAATGGTTTAAGTGCTTTACAGTGACAGAGACTAATCACTGTTATTTTATAACATTACTATTACCAGTGGAAGGGAGGGCTGTATTTGCAATGAGTCTACTTGCTGAAACTATCAGACAGCAAAAATACCTGATACGAGAAATTTTGATTAAATATACAGGAAATCAATACAGACTATACATAAATCATAAGAACCTGAGAAATACTGTATATGAGAAATCAGTTAATCCCAAAGTCAATGACTAACAAAATCCAACCATATAACTACTTCAGTTTTCAAAACACTGAGAAAGAACTCAATTACTTGGTAAACACAGAAAAATTATTCTGTCTGTCCTCTTTTCCAGTGCATGTGCCTTATTCTCAGGGGAATTTACCTCAGACAATTTCCAGCAACAAAAATCTTCAGCATGTATTGTTATCCTGAAAACAAGTTTTATTCTTCGTGGTTGAAAATCTAGACTTCTATGGGGTGGGAAAGTTCAGTATCTGTTAATTTTCCAGAGCTTTACTTGTGGCACTAAAACACTTTCAACATTTATTTTCTTTTGAGCAAATTAGACCAGAGGAAAAAACCAAATCTCACTGCCTGCAGAAACATTGCTTTCTGAAAACAACAACATCTTCAAATTTTAGGTGGTTTTTCACAATTGCTTAGAAGAAAACAGTCACAGTATCAGAACTGGTACTCATTAAACAGAAAGCAACAGGCTTGTCTTCTGGGAACATAACAAAATGTTAATTGTTTCAAACCCTATTTAAAGTGCTGATGACCATGCCAGAAATGTTTTTACTTTGAGAGTCTTCTTGTCTATATCAGGCCCAGTTGCAGATACTGAAGTCATGCTTGGTAAAGTAGGGTTTTGCATCCTGGAAAACGGGCCATTTGTGAAATACTCCACATACAGGATGCCTGTACCTACACGCCAACTTAGATTCCTAAGAACAACCGTTAAGAACCATCAGACTCTTTTTCAGCCCCTGTACACCCCCACGATACCTAGAGGCCCTGATGATTGGTGTGCAAGCCCACCCTGACTGGTGTTCCACAGCCCAGTGCCGTGCCCTGCTGCTCTGATCCTGGCTTGCCCATGGGATTTCAGCTGGTATGAGGGAAAAAAAACAGGGCAGGATGAATGGGGCCAGGTTAAGTTCAGGCATTTCTGCTTAGCAAAAACCCCAGGGAGTGGCTGCTTAGGCTGACATTCAGAAGATCCCATATGATTTATTATAGTTATCTGGAATGATGTATTTACCTGAGTTTTCCAAAACACTAAGCTGCTACAGGATATTCTGTAGTGAGGCTGCCTCTTTGAGGTTGTTTGCTATGCTTAAAGTGTTTTACTGCTGCTTGTGCTGGAGTGAGAAGAGCCTTTGCATTAAGAGGAATAATTTCCAGACTGAGATCTCAGTTTCAGGTCACAGTGTCGTTGGCTGGGCCTGGGAAATGACCACCCCTTCTGCCAGGCTCAAGGCAAAGGTTTCTCTGAGAATATGTATTAAATTGAGCAAAACAGTGACAAATATGAAGAGTCTGTGTCTTCTGCGGGGGCTTAGGGACAAGTAAAATAAATTTTAGCTTTTCATTCAGTCTCAAGTCCAACAATCCGAGGGGACTCTTTGGCGCTTTGCTTAAAAAAAGCCCAAAGTAGAATAAATCTGCTTTTCTTCAGTGTCAATTGTCAATTCATAATCCTGGGAACCTGAATGAATGAAGTACCTTTTTCATAATAAAATGAAAGAATATCTCAAAATGCTGTTTTGTCTTATATCAAACTTATTCTGCCTAATGCACATGTTAGCAGTTAATTTACAAGATGCTGTTAATTGAATTATGTTTATACTTATATAGGAAAGGTTTTTCAACTCATAACTACCTGATGAAAATATTTTAAGAGGTGATACAAGAATAAAGATGTTCAGAGATGGTATTAGAACTTGCAACTTTGGTAACTCATATATGAAGGCAATATTTTTTGCATAAATGAGAAAATGGAGGTGAAAGAGGGTAAACCAAAGTTAGAAAAACCAAGAATTATTATGTTCCATAAGAAGCATAGGGTAGGACTGCACAACTGGGTGAAAAGGGGTCAAAAGGATAGCATATCAAGCAGGATTTGAAATGGAGGAGGGCAACTTTGAACTTATCCCCTGTTTTAGTTCAGCACAAATGCAAAAAATAAAGTGATACAGAGCAGAGGGGAGACATGATCAGGGATTTTTAGGGCAATGAAAGCACAAGAGAAAAGTAACAGTCTAATTACATGAAAAGTAAAGAGAGTTGGAAAAAAGAAATGAAAAGGTATTGCAACATTGAACATTGAAGAAAAATTATAAGAGACTTTGGACTCCAAAATCACAGTTCTGGCAAAGGACATTTACTATGGGAATGAGCAAAATATATCAAAGTAAAAGAAAATGAGCTTAAATAGTGATCTGGTAAGCAGTCTAAATAAAGAAAAAGAAGGCAATAGTCATAAAAGCAGAGAATAGCATAATAGGTCAAAGGGAAAGCATTCAAGAAAGAGAATGGGATATTCTTTATAGAATTTTTAGATGGGCTCTGAGAATAGAGTTATTAGCAAAAGGATGAAATCATAACTATAAAAAAGTTGAGAAAATAGAGACCCTCTCAACTGGAACATAAAAAGGAACGACTTTTTCACTTGGACTGAGGAGTAGAGTGGTAAATCATCTGAGCAAAACAGGTCAAAGTGGTAAAGGATTGCGATGCCACCTGCCTGTGTGGTCCCAGACAGGTTCTGGTTTGCCTAGAACAAGCAACCCCTAGCAGCCAGACTACTGTCTGGCTGTCAGCCACTCTCTGTGATCACTCTGATGTTCCTGTCTGAAGAAGAGAAGAATGTTGGTAGGGGGGATACGCACTAAACACCCGTGCACCCAGCACTACCCCCATGGAAGGCCCTGACAGCCATCACTGACCAGCTCCTCCCAACAGAAAACTTCTCAGCTCACCACCTCCCTGTATCTCTCAGGCCCACAAATGCAGCCATCTTCATTTTTTCACTCTAAGTGGGCCTCCTTTGGATTTTAAAACACTTAGTGGATTATACCACTAATTATTCATTCCATTTCCTTTCCAGGATGCTTTCAGTCCTTGCACTTCCAGTCATCCATCTGTTTATGCCACACTCCAGTCAGTTCAGTGAGACTGTTCTGATGTCACAAGCTACACAAGAGTGGCTTTACTGGAAAATAAATTTTAAAAACTGCTGATGATCTGAACATTCCTGGTGTTAAGGCAGACTTTGTACTGCCCTGTACCTGTGTAGTCCTTTATGTTGACACAATGTGAAACACATATGCTTTCAAACTAAGCCTGGTGTAAATGAGAACATAGACTAATGGGAGAATTATTGTGGCTTTTTTGTCAAGTTTTTTGTTCCTTTGTCAACCTCTGAGAGCAAAACAGGCAATAGGCAAAAAAACCCCAACAAACCCAGAAAACACCAAAACCAAACCAAAACAAAATAAAACCCCAAAGCCTGAAGAAACCTCACTACTAACAGACACAAGAAGGCCTATAATTGATGGTATCATTTTTCAGAGTCAGGATTACAAGGATTACGGTTCTTTCTGCTTGTAAAACTTACGTTAGGAATGTGGAATACAAGATTTCCTGACACACCTCTAAACAGAGGATACAGGAAGGTGGCTTGAGAGGTACCTTCATGCAAATTATTTTCAATAACTCCCTGACTTTCAGGTTAAGCACTTGTAGTTAACAGAACTTTCCAGGTGCTATCAAGTCAGGGTAATCCATACTGACCTTTAAATGCACTGCAGACACTGCATAAATAAATACATGACCGTTTGTATTTGGTGGAAGGCTTAGGGCACCTGGCCCTGTGGCAGGTTGTTTGTTTATGTACACAGAGGCTTTGCTCTAGCAGAGGAGAAAAGTGGCACTGCACTCCAGATAAATAATTCCCAGGTCATCACATGCTGCCTTTCATGTGATAATACCCAGCCACAGCACCAGAGGGGATCCTTCCTTCCTTCCTTCTTTCCTTCCCCTACTGGCATGGAGATCAGAGCTGCTTCCATCCATCACCAACCTCCACAGACCTATCCAACTTGGAAATGGAAATTTCACAGCTTTGTTGGGTTTTATTGTACCAAATGTGTAGATAAGTTCTTTTTTAGAGATTAGAGGCCTCTACCTCAGCCAGAATACCTCAGCTCATTGACTTCAATAGAGCTTAGCTGGTTGATGCTGGCTTTGGGACTTCCCTGCCTGGTCAAACTTCATTCTGGTTGTTTCATCTGAATGAATGCAGAGGGAAGGGCTAGGAAAAATTTTAAGTACAAAAAAGGTGAAGTTGTTCTGTGTAAGATCCTGTGTGGACCAGCTTCCAAACTGACTGTTTACAACTCCCAAAATCTGTGGCTCTCCAGGGAAATATCTTACTGCAATTTCTAAGTAAATTTTTTAGAAGTTTCCTGAAAGTAAAAAATCTAGGATCAATGCTGCATTCCTAATTTTTTTAAATGGTTTAATGGGTATGCCAATTACACAACTTTTGTAGAAGAATTATTTTTTTATTATAAAATAATTCTCAGTAAAACTGAACCCCCATAGTGGGAGGTATCAGTTACCACATCCCACTGCAAGTATGAAGATGTTGAATTCAATTTATTTTTTTATGGTGAATGGAGAAGATAAAGTAAATTAGTGAAGAACTGGTTGTTGCCCATAGAAGCTGACTAAAGTCTAACAAATACTGTTAAAATATGGATTGAATGGGTACTGTGTGTTGAGACCAAATGAAAGGTTCTTTTGGAGCTCTGTTTCACATTATATTCTAGCTTAGGAAGAGTAAAGAACCATTTTACACTTAGCTAACCTAGAAGTATTGTTTTCATGGTAAAAAATAAAAAGGAAAAAAAAGTAACGCTAAATATTCAACAATTTAAGCTACTTTGCTCCACTAACTTTTGGAATACTTCAACAATTGAGAAAAGTGGAAAATGCTTGTTCTTCACCTCTTCTTTCTAACTGCATCCTGAATTGACAGAGAACAATGTATTTTAAAGAGCTAGCTGCATCACCACAGTTAATACTGCTCCTCCCCACAACAGTTATTGTATTTGTACTTTATGACAAGTCTCTAAACCAGCAGTAGCTGGCATTTTGAAAAGCCACTAGGTTTTTCTCTTGTCATTTAAAATTAAGAAGACCACAAAGGTAAATCCAAAGTAATGTCTAAAAGCAGTTATACTCACACAGGTATCATGAATAAGTGGTCTTTTGCAAAGTCTGAATGATCCTATGATAGTGCAACCCATTTCTTTTCTATGTGTCCTGATATATTCTGCTAAGATTAGGATATTATGGAAGAGGAAATGAAAAGGAGATAGGCTGGAAGGTTTCTTTTGCTATAGAGTTCTATCTTGTGGGTTGTTCTGTCTCATTCTGCTTTTTTTTTTTCTGTAGAAGGACTTCACTTTTTTTATGTCTGAGTTCTGAATTGTTATGATACATGTAGGAACCTGCTGGTAAAAGTACTGGGGAAAAAAACAAAGGCAGAGGCAGTTGCAGCTAGGACAACTGACCTAGGAAGAGTATAGGGACAAAGGGCAGTAGTATACAGATGAGGTGAGGCCAAGGCCAAGCTGTAACTGAAGCTGGTGAAGGACAAAAAAAATAACAGGAAGGGCTCCCACAGGTAGGTTAACGAGAAAGGGAAGGTCAAAGTTGGTGTGCACCCTCCCCCCCATAAACAATGCTGGAAAACTGGTAACAATGGAAAAGGAAAAGGCTGGCATAACTAAAACTTTTTGCTTCAGTCTTCAATGGCAGCCTTTCTTCCCATACCTCTCAAATGGTTGGACAGCAGGATGGGGACTGGGAGAGCAAAGTCCCTCCCACTGAAAGGGGGATCAAGTTCATGACCACCTGAGGACTCTGAATGTACATGAATCTATGGGATCTGAGGAAAGGCATCCCAGAGTCCTGAGGGAACTGGCTGATGTTGTTGCCAAGCCTCTTGCCATGATATTTGAAAAATGGCATTTAGTTTAAGTCTCAGGTGACTGGAAAAGAGGAAATATTTTACACATCTTTAGGAAAAGGAGAAAGTAGGACTTTGTGAACTACTCACCTGTCAGCCCCACATCTCTCGTCCAAACCAGACCACTCTATGATTCTATTTTAATTATAATGCATAAGGTTTTGTTATTGTTTCATGTCTACTTTATGCTCTATCCCTTGTGTTGACTGTTAAAAATTTTGGAAGAAAACCAGTACAAAAATGTTGTTAATTTTTGTCTCAAATTTTTCTTTTCATGACTAAATACAATTTCTGTGGTGAATTTTTTTGACCAGATGGGTAACATAATTTAGCTGAAAAGCCACTGCATTTTTTTAAGGACATGAATTCTTATCTGAATTACTGTGTAATATTCGTAGAATTTTGAGAAAAAGGTACACCTGAATGTAACCCCTTTTCCCATTTTCTCTAACTGTCTGTGGAAAAGAAGAACCAGAATCCACTAAGCCTTCATGATTTTATGGATTTTGGTAAAGAAATAGTCCTTCCAACGCATTTTATTGCCTCAGATAATTCTTCTACTACTACAGAATAATATTCTACTATAGAATAATTATTAGTATTATTCTATATTGGTCTGGATAGAGAAGGGATTTTTCACATTTAAAAATATGTATTTCAGTTTGCTCAGTTATAACAAAGAATTCAGATTCTAAGACAGTAAAGTGATTTTATTAACTAATAATCTAAGAGAAAAAATTATCTGTTGGAATTGGTTGTTGGAGTTGGTTGGTTGGTTGGTTTTTATCCTTTTCTTAACATTATTCCTCTAAATGATCTGCATGGGGAGATAAGATATTGCACTTCTATATCTGTGCTCCCAACCAGGGCAGGCTACAGCTGTTATGAAGGAGAGAAGTTGTGGGCTCTTCCTCATCTAGCAGTGCTGATGGAGGTACTGGGATATGTGGGACTGCAGGCAATTTATGCCCCATGTGCCCTTCCCAGTAACATTTCTAGGTTTCTTCTACCTTCACTTATTTTTTTCATGAACATTCAGCAGAGTGTAAGCTAGAGTGAGTAAGCTAAAATGCAGCTTGAATTTTGCACCCCTGCAAAGAAAAGAGAAGAACGAGTAATTCTTGTTGGGAGTGGTGTCAGGGTGAGCGGACATAAAAAAATGTTGTGAACCTTCTTATTTTTCCTCCCTTATTCCACAGCAGTAGGAATGGGAATACAAGGGCAGATCGATACACTAAATAGGGCAGCTGAGTTAGGCAAGAAATATTGATATTTTCTATTTGTTTGGGCCTGCAACAAATGACCATCACTTTCCTTGAAGCCTGAAAAATAGGGAATGTCTTATGCTCTGAAAGTATGTCGTCTCTTGGGATTTCTGCAGAAAGGAGGTAGTTTATGCAGTCTTAAAGGTTAGAATCCCCTGAAATGTTCTGCCTGTGTCTGGCAACACAGCAGAAACTGCTCTGGACACCTGGAAGGATTAGCCTGGAGGCACTCTCCTGAGGGAAGTCTCTTTCTTTAAAAGGGTTTAGAGTAATTGCACTGAGAATTTCCTCACCCATTCAGCATGGGTCAGGACTTAAGTATTTCCTGAATGCAGGGCTTCTCTGTGTAAAACAACTTCTCACATTGCTCATTCCTTGGAGTGAGGAATAGCAGACCTGAGCAGGGAAGTTTGGGGCATGGCTGGAACCAACAATAATGTTGTGAAAAAAAGGCACACCAAATATCATACAGCTGGAAACATTTTTTTCTGACACAAGAACATAGGATGTTCTTAAGAGACTAGGGAATTTAGACACCTCTGAATCTGAGGGACAATAAGGGAGTTATAAATTTGTGTACACGTGTGGTTAAACATACAAAACCCCCTCTCTGGATTTCACTTTGGCAGCAAACCTTCAAAAGATTTGTTTCCTTGTCTGGAGAAAGGAAGATAGGTAATTTTCTATTTCCTGTTGATGAAATTGTCCCTAAAAATAAGCATTAATTATTCAATTTTCTTTTTTTTTACTGTATTCACAAATAGGTCTGTGCAATTAATGACAGTATGTGAAAGGGAGACAAAGTATAAAGAGTGAAGTAGCATGGACATAAATGTTTAAAACCCCTAGGTCTTAAGAGTCTTATGTATCCAAACTTTTCCTGTTTTAGAGGTTAACCCATAATTTCTATGAATGTTAATCACCCATGATCTAAATCCTGGTCCCATGAAGTCAGTGGGAGTTTTGCCACCAAATTTTGCAGGAAGGGGACCGACCAAGCTGTGTAACTGTTATTTAATGCCACTGCATATAGGAAAACTGAACACATATATTTTGATTGGAAACAACTTTATATAATAATTCACCAAAATTCTGAGGTTATGGCTGGTAGGAAATATCGTTCTTGGGGGAAAAAGTTGATCCAACAGATGTCATTTGCAGTATATCACAATGTCAGTGTTAATTCTAGTTTATGTGAAAGTGTCCGAAATAATTTAAGATGCAAAGAATAGCATTTGATGGAAAGGAACTTAAACATAACATTATGATGTGCCAACAGGCTTATATAAATAAAAAATTGGTTTGCCAGGGAGTTGTCCACATTAGGCTACATCACTCCATGGGTAATGCCTAAAGTCAAGACTTTCTTGAAAAGTACCCCAAACAATGAGTCTTGGAGGAGAGCTTGGCCTCACTGCTCACAGTAGAATCAGGAAGTAATTTGTGGCACTTCAATTCAGTGGTAAAGCATCCTTTCATCTCACAGTGCATAGGCTTTCATTCCTTTCACCAGTGTATGATGGTGGCAGAGTAGAGTCTACCAGTTTTCCACTGGGTCTCACCCTGGCTGGTCCATGGCGACACCTTGCAGCCATTCTGGAACAGCATCTGTGACCTCCTCGCAACACCTGTAGGTGCCTTTCCCTCTCCTATATTCCAATACAGATGCAAAATGAAAAAATGTTACTTACAGCAAGCTTTTACCTTGAATATATCCTCAATGAAAGTAGACATCACTATACACAGTATGTAAAAAAAAAATCCACAAAGAGGAATCAGAGACCACTCAAAAATCTGTAGGATGCAGGTGCTTGTTATAAAGCAGTATGCATTATGTCTTTGACTAATGTTGAAATAATTTATTTAAAACTGGGACAACTGTGCAGTGGTACAATTGTAAAACTTCTCTTTGTGTCCAAAGAAAAGAATCTGAATCAAAGCTATCAAAATTTCAAGAGTTCTCAATCACGGACATAATAATACTGTGCTTACTTGTGTGATGATAATTGCTGTTGGGAGCCTGATAGATCTCAGTAGATGTTATCCAGGGTAATAATCTTGACCAGTTTACTTCTTTCTAACCTAGTACATTCATATTTAGATATGGTACATCCAAGATATCATTTAAACTATATTCCTTCACATGCTGCAAAATAAAAGAACAGACTTTTAAAGTACTTTTTATCTCTTAAGAACTTCATTTTGAAACCAGAACTGATTGCTACAAGCATCTAATGCTCCTCTCTTTCTTCTTTCTGACTGTTTCAGGCCAATAAGGCCAGTTTCCCACCAAGGCACAACGTGATTTTTGTTACACACATGGAAGAGATATTTTGCACATACATGAACAGCTATCGTGGTACTTTTCCCAGCTTGAACTACCGGCTCAAAGTTGAAAGTGTGGTTCAAACATCACGGATGCTGGGCTGGAGTTCTGACAGAAGATTGAGCCCTACATTCCCCCTTTTATGAAACTGCTGCACTCGTGTGTGAAACACCCCTTTTACAACATATGTTGAGGAATAAGTTCAGAGCAGGTGGCTCGGTGTGCAAGCTGCAGATTGAGCTTTGGGTGACAGAAGCCTCAGACAAGAGGCCAGGAGCTGCCAAGCCTTTGCTCGGGACCTGTGTCACAGCCAGGTGACACTGAGAGATAGAGCAGAAACCAGCCGAGGTGGTGCAGCTGCAAAGGGGTCCCAGCTATGGTGGTGTGACTGTCAGATTGGCTCCAGGATGGTCAGACAGGGAGGTTTCTTTAACATATACCTCCCCTGCTGATCTGAAAGGGCTTTATTAAGAGAAGGAATAAGAGAGATGTATGTATGGTGATTGGTGACTAAAGAATGGGCCATAAGGCAAATACTGATCAGTCTTGTCTTCCTTGCCCACACTTGAGGATAGGTGTCATCACAGTTGGTGTTTACTGTAGCTGTAAGTGGGATCCTGGACAAATCCAATCTTGGGAAGAGTCCTGTCTTGCTGTTGCTGACAGCTGTTCAGTAAGGGCTGTCCAGGAAGCAGAAGACTTTAAAGACTTTACTACCAAGGTGTTCCCATTCTTTCCTTTTAGGCCAGAAAGGCTTATCTTCAGTAGCCAGCAGTCTTGGCAGAAAAAAAAATACTTGTATTCATATATTAATATTTTCATTTGCACATGAATATCAGTATCACTGTGAAGGGCAGGAATTCCACAATACCAATGATATCCAAAATCTCCTTGCATGAATAATAGCAGAAAGAAATCAGACAGAGAGAAGATCTCGGGCCGAACTGAAATGCAAGGAAGAACATGCTGAAGCATACGTGAGTAAATTGCTCCTTTCCTGATATAGCACACCTACACAGAATTTTCTGTCGTGTTTGCTATTTATAAACCTTTGTAGAGAATTCCAGTTTGTTATACTGATGCATATGTAGTCTCAGTAATTATTTATAACAGCATAAAGACTGTCAATATTTTAAGAAAGAAGCAGAGCCAGAGTAAAAGTTGAGCCTATAACCTGACTTCTGCGTTTCATGACATTTGAGAACTTGATTTATCAAACTTAATGTTACATTAACATAAGCACATAATTTCCTAGGAACTTCATATCAAATTTAAGAAAGAAAAAATGAAGATCTGAGTGTAAAATTATTGAAAAATTATTTCCTCTGTATCTTGCATTGCTTCCACAAAGAAAACCAGATTGTGCTTTGTGGCTTTATTGTCCTATGACATTCGGAGGAAGAAAAGATCTATTCAGCAACAGGCAGTTGCTGCTCAGAAAAATATAATGCTTTTTTCCTCGTTGCATACTAACATCTGCAAGGGATGAAGGAAGGAGCAATCCATGCTCCAACCAGTTAATCAGAGTAGGTGGACAGGCACTTAGCAGCAAGGATTCTATGTGCAGGGTGTGGCAGGCTTCGACCTTGGTAGGTGTACATGAACTTCCTCAGTCACACTGGTCAGACAGACTTGCTCTTAACTGTGCTGACAACTCCTTAACTGTGGTGGTAACTGTGCATTATTTACTCTTATAACTACTGTGGTTTCTAATATGGGAGAAGAGCTTACATTCTAGCGTGGATCCATGGATGTTGTAACCCTCTGTGATTTTGCTTTGATTTTACCACAGTCTTCCTTTGGGAATAAAACAAAATCACTAAACACACAGACACACACAAAATTAAAAAATACCCTCATGTTTTATTCTGAGATTTCCTCGGTTTTGATTTCTAAGTTCAAATTACTTTTTTTTGAACTTTATTTTGACTATAGTTAATAACAAAAATAATAATAGTAGAAAATCAGTTAAATATCAAAGAGGTATAATTTCCTCCACAATTAATGATTAATCTAAGCATGTCTTCTGGGCTACTGATTTTCCTTCAGAAGAAACTGTACGTTTTAGTCTCTCAGATAAACAGGATTGCAGAAGGTTAAGGAGGCCACAGGAGGCTCCATGTTCAGTTTAAATTTCAGCTAGTAAAGATAAGCAGAAAAAACCTTGCCAAATTTTGTGCCAGATTAATCCACTTAACTGCTAGTTACTTCACAGCCACTTCTTGCCTACTTCCTATTGATTCACTAAGTGTTGGAAGTTTTCCCTCTCCTTTCCTGTAGATGTGTTATTGGAGTTTGAATGCTCTAAAGAAGGGAAGCCATGAATTTTTGGTACTGAGTACTGAGTACTTACTCAGGTCCCTGACTACAGACTCTACAAGGTAAATCTGTCTATATTTACTTTATGAAATTTGGCTTATGAATAGCATAGTTTTTAATATGCTGGACTTCTTAATAATGGTTCAGAGGGGAACTTCATTACAGTTTAGGCTAAATAAAGTCTTACAAAGTCTAAAGTCTCTACATTTCTATTTTATCATTTATGTATTTCATCCTTTTTTTTCTTTCAAAATATTTTTAGCCAACTCCTCCATAACAGTACTAGGCACTAATTACAATTATATGCTTTGCCACCTGCAAGAAAAACCGTCTACAAATCCTCCTGACCTCAGCAGTGGTAGATTGAGGCCAATTAGGCAACACTTCTGTCTGAAGCAAACCAAGGTGGCCAAGACATTCTGTTGCAGTTCTTTTGGTTTGGAAATGGCTGGTTTTGCTTGACAATTGCACAACCTAAGGTCATAATAAATGTGCTACTCTGAGTTAAAAAGCCTTATTAGCTCCCTGTCTAATTTGTTGCAGTCAAGGTAGACCACTTGTAAGGGCAGAAGAGATCTGTTGCTAGCAAGAACTAGTTTAGTTTTAGAGAAATAGCATTGATTAACCTACTGATGCTGCTGGAGATTGATTTGAACCCCCAAAGGAAGCTAACTAGTAATATACACACATATTCATTGTCTTCCAGGAGATTGACACAGCAAGTATGCCAATACCTTTAGGAGTCTTTAAAATGCCAGAGGGACAGTGTTGCAGTTCTAGAATATTTCTACACTGCACATCCTTTAGTAGTTGCTTCCATTATTTCTGCCAGCATTCCCCAAAATGTTTCCTACCCTGTCCACACCGACTATACAAAATTTTCTAAATTGCTGCACTAATTCTGGTGAAATATTAAATAATTTTCTTACTTTCTACCGATGAAGGAACAGGAAATTTTTCACATAAGACATATTCTCAACAACATGGATAACCAGAGAAAATAAATGTTATTACTATTGTATAGAGTAGCCCACAGTGTTATTCTCTCATTTGGTATGTCATAGCTGCTTCCCCATCTAGAATCACTTTTCCTACTGTCTTCTGCTTTACCAGGTTGAGAAAAGGTTGCAATAGCTTCAGAAAAACATCACAAGCTGCCCCTCATTTCTGTTTTCACTGAGCACTTTATAGGGTCTTTGTGAGGTGTGTGCTGAAGGCTGTAAGAGGAAGTGATGGGTATAGAAATAGACTTCCCAGTGCTGCAGATGATGTGCTTAAAATAATTGAAGAGTTAAAAATTACAGATGTTGCATTTCAAGTACATATTGCTTTATCACAAAATTCTTTTTAGCAACTGAGGCAAAAAGATTTTCATAGAATGGTTACCAAGAATGCAAAGCAAGTGTAAAGGACTGACTATGCTTAGTTATTAAGTCTGTATAATTATTTTAGACTTTGCCTGTCTTCTGCTATAGTGACTTCTTCCTTTCAAGATTAGCTATCAGACATTCTCCTCTGTGTTAACTTATATTTTCACATCCAATTTTTAACAAATAGGGCAGAGACTTCCTCTCTGGAAAAGAGAATTAAAAGTGTCATGGAAGTACAAAAAGCAATTCCATTATCAAGGGATTCCTATGAACTTTTGCAACCCATTTTGGGATATGTGGCACCTCCAAGACACCATCTCTTAATACAGCTACTAGGAAACTATGACCTTCTTAAACTTCCTCTACCCTTGCATGCAGAAAAGCTATTAACTTGTACAGAAAGGAAGTATTTATATACACAGCTGAGAATTCCAAAACAGGCTTGTTTTTTCAGACATGAATTAAAACGACTTGATTTTGAACTGAAAGCAGCAGTATTATGCAATGCTTATTAGCCTTCAAATTTGAATTGGAAAATAATTAATGAGAGTTATCCACCTTTTCCATGCTCTGACTTAATCCAGCATTGGTGTCTCTGAAATTAGCTGTAAATGTTCTTGGCAGCTATACAAACAAAGCTTGCTCCTGCAGCCTAAATCGTATGAGTTGCTGAGTGCTGCTGAGAGAGGCAGAACACCTTCTGCTGCCATTGTCTTCAGCACAAATTGACAATGACACATCACCCCTTGCACAGCTCACTGGGCTGCAAGGCTGGTTTTATAATTAATTCACAGGGTTTTTCATAGCCTAGTTCCAGACCATCCATAAGAAAAATATGCTAAAATTTGGTGAGAGGGAAAAAAAAAAAAAGTGCCAGCAATATCACAGGTTAAATCCTGAGCTTGTGTGAGTCAGCACAGCACAGCTGATTCTGGTGATGCAGTATCAATCTGTCCCTGCTGCAGTTCTGCTTTAAAAATTTTAATGCCTGTCAATTCAGAAGAAATACGTCGGATATATTGCTAAATAATGGCGTAATTGCCACATCAAGAAACAGTATCGTGCCACTTATTATGCCATTTTAAAACAATATAAGCCATGTGCGAGAAGTTAGATCTGTCACCCTGGGAAAGAGTTCAAGCTGTCAAAATGGTAATGGAAGTGAAATTCAATTACCTACTTTCCATGTTACACATGGTAATTCCCCAGAAAATACTGAAGGAAATTGAAGAGGAGATGATACTGTAAAGTGTTTCTATAATATAATTATTATTCTAATTATTATAAGGAAAATCTATAAATTTCTGCAGAAAACCAGATGAATTTTATAAGAATTGCAGCTGTTTGTCAGGCTAAGATTAGCTGCCATTGACCATGACCATCCCACTCTGAAGGCAGCCACAGGCTCACTTCTGTAGATTGTTCTCATGCTAAGTGTTTCTGTGGCAATAGTCTCAGAGAGATGAGACTGATTTTGAGCTTTCAGTATCTCTAGAAGAAGAAAGCCACCCGGGAAGTAATTGTAGGCTCTTCTTCTCTTGTCTCATCCATCTCTGCACTCTTTCCTTGCTGGAGCTGGTTCAGCTCCACCCTAAGTGTCAGGACTAGCTGTCAAGGTTTCAAACACCATTGAAGGGCCAATGCCTCCCAGACTAGGTAGGAACTGGCCCTCATTTTTCCATGTGACTTCTCCAGCTGTGAAGAGTGGGGCTCAGTGACTATCCCTGGCCCAATTTCACTATGCCATGCCTATGAATAATGCAGCAGGATGTACTCCCATTTCATAGCACAGCTTGAGAGTGAGCTATAGGCCATAGGCTAACACTGCAACCAGCAGTCACGAAGACCCAGACCTCAATGTGTTTACTAATCATAAAGATATTGCATAAAGCAAAAGAGGATCTCAATATAATATGCAAAATTAAGAGTCAGATGCAATTTAGGTTCCTTTGTGGATTTAGTTCTAAAGTAATGCAGAGTTTGTACATAAAAGTCAAAGACAAACTAAACTTACTCTACAAATAAATGAGGATTTCTCAGGGCAGAAATTTTTAGAAGTGATGATGGTGTCAAGTGTCTGTGTTATGGAAGAGTTCATTTTTTTTTTCAGGTCTAGTTTGTACAAGAAAAAAAAGACAAGACAATCAAAAGGAAAAATAAGATAAGAAAGAGGCCATTATCTGCTGATGCCCTCAAAGACTGGTATTTCCTATCCTATCTCAACTGTATAAGAGCCAGCACTGAAAACTGATTATATTTTACATGTCAAGAAAAATACCAAGAACACAGAATATTTCACTTCGTTTGGGATGAAACAGTATAGTGTGAGTTCAGGGTCACATACTCCCAATCTCCTTAGTCCACTTCAAGATTTTCTGTTACCTTCCCAGATTCCTAAAGGGAACAAATTGGAAATTAAGCCAGAGATTTAAAGAGTGGGTTATGATTTGTGTGTGCAGTTCACATGATGGAGAGGCAGCATTGGTGGGTACAGAGCAGTGCAAGGGAGGTCACGTAGCTCATGTGTGTGAACCTCGTTTGCCTTTGCACTATGGACTGCAGAGTGCCTGACCTCTAAGTGAGCCAGTGCTGAGATCTTTAGTGCTTGACTCTTTTCTAATGCTTGAGCTAAACTGTTTACAACTTCCTTGCTAATTTCTCTACTCCTCTGAAGTCTCTAGCACAGAGATGCCCTGATTATTAATGGCCTTCTTGTCAGCATCAAGAGGTCTTGGTGGTACTCAAAATAAATGGATAGTCTTCAGGGAACCTGAGTCATCATCAAACCTAATTGTGAATTAGAGGGGGAGTTTATACCATGACATGAAGTCAGACCCATTCTGAACAGGCCAGTCTCAGTAGCAGAAGCAGTCAAGCCATAGCACAGGGTCGTAGCAAACTAGCCCCACAGAATGGCTGTGCTTATAAGCCTGAGCATTATTCTGATAAGACTGATTTTGTGCTCATAGTATTTCTGTGTGTGTAGATGTATTAGCCTAGGGCTAGCTTGGGGCAATCCACATGAGGAGACTGCACTGTACTAGGCAAGTGCTTCCTCTCTCTCCTTTTCTGATACTTCTCTGTATCCCAGTCCCTTAACAAAGGTTATTGGAAAAGGATTTAATTTTATCTTCTTTTGGCTCCTTCTCTAAGCACATTTTGCATTTCCTGGTTATTTGGTCACATGGAAACTCAGAGCATCATCACCATTTGGAGCTGAGTTAGAGTGGTCAGTCAGGATAAGGAAAGTTGCATGTTAATAATATAGCTATAAAGAAATCAGTATATAGAGCTAGATATGGCCTCAAGGGCATGACTTGTATTTGGAAGAGTTTTCATGGCGTGAATTGAATGTACTCTTACTTGGCGTGCACAGCAACATGGAAACTGTTACAAAAGCTGCCGCGTCAGGCCTCTGGCTGAACCCTGGTCCACCACCATGACTTCCCAGAAGAGCAATTAGGTGCAGTGCTTGTGTTCCCTCCAGTCTTCCATGCTATGAGTCTGCCTGCCCCATGTGCCACAGGGGGAAGCTCCTTATTCTTTCCCCTTTTGCTGTGGCCATGGAGACAAGCCAGTGCATAACTTGTGATCAAAGAGTTGCGTTATGCTGAGAAAGTCCAGAGGAAAGAACAAAGTATAGTAATTTCCATTCCAAAAAGAGAAGGAAGCCTAAGATCTTAACTGATTTATATCACATTATGTAGATAAAGCTGTGAGGTTGCAACTCCCTTGTTGTTCAAGCCCTCGTAGCAATGATGTATTTAAGAACAGGAGAAAAACAAGTACTGCAACCAAGTAAATCTAAGGCAAGTCCTCACAGCTGAGATGTAGTCCACACAATACAGGAAACATGCTTTTAGCTTGGCTATTCAAAACATCTTTGTGTGTTTGTTTGTTTGTTTGTTTTATATATTGAAAGATAATAATGGCAAGGCTCTTTGAAGACCTAGCCAAGGAATCTGCTCTTTTTAAAGCAAGAGTTGGAAGTACTGAAAATTGATTCTATTTTATTATTATAAAGTTTGTGCAGCTTTGAGTCCTCAGCTCCAACTGAACGAACAATGCTGAAAGACAGTTATTTAACAGAGCATCATAAAGGAACAGAAATAGAGAAATACATTAAATAGAAATTAAATAATTCAAAGTTCATATTCTAGTTTATATTTCAGTGTTGAATTTCACATAGGAGTTTCATTCATTTCATTTTGCTGCTTTTCTTATGGGCTTGGAAGGTCCTTGGAACTAGACAAGTTTAAATTAATTTAAAAAATATTTTAATCTTAGAAAAACTCCAACATGACAGATTTAGGGGATATTATACATTTAATGTGTTTTTTACAGTTATATCTGGTTTATTTGGTTTTGATCATGTTTATGTAAAGTTTCATGTTTATAATTGTATTTCTTTGATGCCTACCCCTCAGTTACTTTTCTGGAGGTGTTATATGATTTATTTTTAAGATAATTTTAAAGTAGGGATTTAAATTATCTATTTTTATAAGGCATAATTATAATGTGATAACATTGCAGGCCTATGCAGCCTATGTAATGCAGGCAGCATTCTATGAATTCAGAACAATCAACTTTACATCTTATACCTGCAAACAACAAAAAGTGCAAAGCAGCATTACAGTCTGTCTTGATAGTATATTCAAAGCAAGAAAATCAAGAATATGTTTCCATTTTGTAAGTCCATTCTCACTGCACTTCTGAATGTTCCCAATTCCTATTTCTGGTGTAGATGCAAATTTGCCAGGTAATAGCACAGCCACCAAAATACATGAAAGAAAACAAGACAGGCAGCACAACAAACTCTGTAAGAGGATAAGTTCATGTATTAACATGGCCATTTTCTTTGTCAGCAATAGTACAACTCAGCCTTTCATTAACACGGTTTACCCCTATAATTACAGGACTTCTTCCCATCTGATTTTGTTCTTTGTGGTTTCAGAGTTGCTGCATGAGTCTTAGAGCAGCCTTGTCTAGTGGAAGGTTTCCCCATCAATGGCAGAAGGGCTGGAACTAGATGATGATCTTTAAGGTCCCTTCCAACACAAGCTATTCTATGATTACTCCATTTAGATAGTCATGGAAACACATATACATTCAAGAGCAATTCAATAAGTGAATGACTTCCAATATAAAGAAGTTATTAAAGTAGATTACAGAAATCTCAGCATATGAGAGACACAGGGAAGGAAGGAAGGTGGAAATTGATAAAGAAGAATTGCAGGTAGTATACCATGTTCAAAGGACACCTCAATAACGTCTTGGTGGAGTAAGACAGATAGATTTTGAAGGCTAAGACCAGATAAAATACATTAGAAGTAGTAGACAGCCATGATCGAAGACATGATTTTGGGAGTGGAAAAGTACATTGTTAGTTCTTTATGAAATCCTCTCTCACAATAAAAGCCAGATATCTGCTAAAATGCCATTTATATCTTTTGTTGCTTCATTACTCTGCCAATTCTTAAAGTAAGGCTAGCACTGAAATTCCTGTCAGTCAAAGATTTGCAATACATAGAATAAAAGAGAAAAGGAAGGAAAAAATGGAAGTTAACTCTGTAAGCAAGCTTTGTCGTTTGTAACCCAGCCAAACTTTCTACCTATTGCCTGTCATTGAAAAAATCTGTACATGAAGTGAGAAAGCAACTAGGTTGCTTTACTGATATTTATTGAAGATATTTTTATGCTATGTACATGGAAACAGATTTCCAAAGATTTGTCAACATTGAAATTATCTTGCAGAGTACTACTAAATGAGTTGATATTTTACCACAGAAATATGTTTGCAAGCAGAAATAGTTCATTTCGATACCCTCTTTTGTTTCAGTTTATTAATTAAAACCAGTTTATTTCTTTTTCCCCATTTGGAAGTAGCAGGTGAAACAACCCACAATGAGTAATTTATTTAACGAATTTTGCCAGTCTGCCACTTGGCTGCTCATGAATTGCCACAAATAAATTTATTCTAAAAAGCACTCATGATTTGAAACTATTTCAACAGATGATATGAATAATTCTTGCCATGTGTATCAGTAAAAAAACAGCATTATAGATTATAACTGGCATCTGTAAACAGAAGTGAATTAAAATGTATCAGATAGCATTTTTTTAGTACTTGCAAGTTTTTTCCTAGTGAGTATTTATATTCTGGCTAGTAGAGAAAAATATTAAATGCAGTCCATCTAACCTGAAACCAGCTCAGGTACTTCTCCAAGGATATGACTGTCATGGAGCCAATGCCAACAAAGGCCAACAGCCTAAGCATCCACAGAGAGGTCTGGGCAGGATTTCTGAACTTTATTACCTTGCCCTTGGCAGTCAGGCTAGCCAGTGCATGGCTAGTTCAGATAAACAAGGTATACCTTTAGTCTGCACCAGTTCACATAAAGTCACTCTGGGCTAAATCTGAGCTCCAGCAACAAGGA
The DNA here is from genome assembly GCA_013399455.1 of Anthoscopus minutus. Classification (NCBI taxonomy): domain Eukaryota; kingdom Metazoa; phylum Chordata; class Aves; order Passeriformes; family Paridae; genus Anthoscopus; species Anthoscopus minutus. The sequence continues at coordinate 26,566 of VWYI01044255.1, forward strand.
TGAAATGCCCTGACGTGCTCTGTCCCAGAAGGAGCCCTGGGTCAAAGACAAAGTTTGTTTTTTGCACTAGACTTAGCTCTTAGGAATATTGAAAATTTTACTATTATTAGAAATCATAAGCCTTCTTAGACAGAAATCAAGAAATGCAGGGAATATTTTTGTTGTTAAACATGCTATTTACTCTCACACAGCCTGGCAAAATCAGGGAATATAGCATCTGGAATATCCCTGAGGAAAGTAATCTGAAGAGCCACTTTCTTGAGCACGTTTTTCTTGAGCATCTCTTGCTTAACTACTTCATATACTCATTTTCCAGTCATCATAGCCACATTAGTTAATAAATAAAACAGTGGCAGCATAAGAGAATATTATCAAGTATGTACAGACAGTTATTAACATATTTACCATGGCCAAAATGTTTCACTTGATTTATTTCTAAGTCAGAAACAGTTTCAGCAAATACATCAGCATTCCACCTCAACAAAAAGTATTTATTTCCTCCTTAGCAAAGAATCAAGTTGATAATATTCTGAATAATGCATTATCTATATCCATCCATCCATTCATTCACCCAGAACTCAATTCTCTGAGGCTGAGCAATGTTTTAGGTTTAAACTTTTCTGTTTGCATTTCTTTAAGGGTAAAAAAGATCTTTACAAAACAGTGAGTCAAAAGGGCTTATTTTCATGTGGTATTGGGAAGGGATTTCTCATTCCCTTAAGTAGGCAAATTTGTTTAATTTAATTTACCACTTAGATTTGTGTCTCTTAAGCTCTTGTCTTCTTGCACTTACTCCAGCACCTATTTCAGTATTAATCCTACCGCTTGCATTTTGCCCACTAGGCCTCCTACTGCTTTGCTTTTACAACACTTCATATTTTTCATATTCACATTAGGAATTCCTACTGCCCTTCTGTGCATTCAAGGCTTTGGGTTTCATTTTACTAATGGGCCCTTTTTGAGAGGGTGATATTATTCAACTTTCAGCTTTGTCTATTGTAGGGACATAGACTATTTCTCACCCTTGTCAATATATGCAATGAAGGGGCTTTTTGGTTGTTTGTTTTGTTTTTTTTTAATGAACACTGTACACTGGCTCTCCCATTGCTTTAGAGATTACACTCGATCCCTGAAAAGCAAATGCAGCAATCTGTGTAACAGCTATATAAATCAGCAGGTGAAAATAAAAGTGAGGTGTGGGAAAAAAAAACACCATAAAAACAGAACCCATAGGTCAGTCAAGACTTCAAGGAAATAATTAGTGGGTAAATAGGAGAAGTGAAAATAAAGGGGATAAAAGACGGAAGCCAAGAAACACAGAAGCAAACAAAGGAAGTGGAATTGAACCTCCCTGCAAGGTGAGATAGTTGCTTTACCAGAAAATATGGCTGGTCCTCTTACTACCTTCAACTTATTCTCCATAGTGCAAACATATTGCTCCTCCATTAGAAATACACTGAACTACAATTCTTGTTCAGACTGGGAATATCCCTTGTGTTTTCAGAGACTTTTTCCATAGTGGTTGAAAATATGTGCATGTTCAAGAGCTTTGAGGCTTGAATTTTGAAAGTAGTAATGTTCTTTTTTATATGCAGGCAAGCTTGAAAACTTAGGACATAGCTATAATCTATCTTAGGCACACAGAGAGAGTCAGTACTGCTCGAGTGCCTGAACATCTCATGCAATTGAAAGAGGGATTCCTCATAGTTGCTGAAGAAGGCTAAAGTGCAGATAACCGCATGTAGAGACAGAGATATTACTTTCTATCTTTTCCTATCTTTTTTTCTTCATGGGAGTCTGGCTTTTCCTTGTGCTTCACGTGTTTACAGTGTTCTTTGGATGGCGGAAGTGTATGTGGGTGGCAGAGTCAGCTTCAAGATGGCCTTCTCTGCCCATAGCATGTGAGGAACAGCATGTCCTGCTAAGGTGACTGTCTATGTAGCACAGGTAGGTGATGAGTCTAGGCTTGGGAACAGGCTTGGAACAGCCAGGCAGAATTGGCAAAGCCAAAAAGGCCAAGGAACTTGCCCAGTCATGGGGGAGCTGAAGATGGAATGTAGCTGAGTTCTTCCAGGATCTCCACTCTGTTATTCTTGGATTATCTTCCCTTACTGAAACAGAAGAAGCACCAGGGTCTAAGACCCAGAGAGTGAAAGGGAGAAGGCATTCAGAAAGTTCACATTCTTAAAGTATGTGTGTATGCATAGATGTTTCAAAATTTGTAGAGGCAAGTGTATGTAAATTATTGTATTTTCATAAGAACCTTTCCTCACAGAAGTGTGGCACATAGATTTAAAAATCTAGTTTTCTTTTGCTTTTCTGAAGACAAATGAAAACAAGTTAGAATGTAACCATGCTGAAAACAAATAATTTACATCCAAGGAATGCATCAGTAAATGAATACGGTTTTCAGGTGATTGCAGTCATGAAAAATAATAATGGACTGTGGCCCTATTTTAGTTTATTTCTGCAATAAATTGCAAAAGTAGGTTTTCCATCTTTATTTGTTTCCTGGATGTTTGGGCTCTTTAATTATTTGGGAATGTTGTAGATGCAGCTAGCAAGGTGTAAAATATATTTACATTTACCAACATCACTTTGGAAAGTTTTATTTTTCATCTTTAAACAATACAAATCTGATCATTCATGGAAATTCATGAAAATTTAGTTATTGTAGAATGTGTGAGTCATGCTTCTGAGATGCTTATGAATAATATTGCTAGTCTCTCATAGCTCTACTAAAATACTTTACTGTCTTTGCTTGCACTCAGTTCTGCAAATTGCAGCCAATCTCAAATTTTGTAGTTTTTATATTTACCAGTAGTTTTCAGTCTTGCATTTATTTTATTGTGATTTTTTAATTAAATCTCATTGTACTTAATTTTTCAATTACTGTTGAAGCTCATCAAAATCATCTAGTTCAGTTGCCAGTCTTGTTGGATCAGGGACTCTTGTTGTTAATGGTCAGATTCCCTTTACGGTTATTCATGCAGTCTTTTTTGATTCTGTGAAAGAAGAGAAATTACCTACTGACTGCAGACAGAATAGAGAAATTCTAAAATTCTAGAACTTTACTAAAAATACCCAACCCTAACAAGAAAAAAACCTTAAAAAACTTAAAAAAAAGAAGAATATGCTAAATTTTAACATGGTTACAAGTCTAGTAAACACAGCACCTTAGCAGCACTAAACATTCTCTCTAGACTGTTAATTGTAGTTCTGGAGGCAGTTTGAAATAACAGGACATTTCCAAAGTAATGAAAAAGTACCAGCCTCCTTCCAGGTTTAAAAAAAAAAAGGGAGAAGTGACATTAGCAAATAAAGTGGCCTTGATCTTTATTTTCAAAATAATGAACATTGGCTTTCTATACCAAGACTACTGCTTCACTCTAAATGTGCCCTACTAAAATCTGAGGAACTACTGACTGTAATGTACAGTTAAAGTAAAGGCTAGTAGAAAAATATTCTAAGAAAAGAGATGTTATTCCAAGAAAATATTAAACTAAGGAAAATAAATTAATTTTCATAGGTAGAAACAATGAAACATTCATCTATTTATCCTTTATCCACTCATTCATTCCTTTTGAATATCAAAATAATCACAATGAATTTATGAGACACAAAAGGCAAATACTTTATTTGTAAAACCTGCATACTCTGAGCATGCGTCAACTTGTGTGTGCAAAGCTATAAGATCTTGTGCACTCATACCAGTATGCAAAACAAGCACTGGCATCCTTCACTTGCCATTTCTACTAACAAATGCTTAAAAACTTAATCTGGGAGGTCTTTGAAGATTCAGTCTGTCCAAATGACAAGCAAGAAGTGTGACGTTAATTTCTAAGAACATGTAAAGCTTCCCTCTGCCTTATCCCTTTCTCAGATATGAAGAAAAGACTTTCAAGACTTTAAAATGAATGTGTTTAAAATGTCAGGGAAACTGGACTGTTGGATCTGTTGTATATTGCAGTCCAATAGGAGTATAGAGTTATTTATGCATAAAGGAATGTAACCAGAGGAGAGTCCTTTTATGTATTTGCATATATACATGGAATAGAACTCTTAGAAACTTAGAGTATCGCACACAGCATGGGTCAGGTTGGAAGGGACCACACTGGGCCATTTCGTCCAACCTCCCTTCTCAAGCAGAGTCACCCCAGAGCACATGGCAAAGGATTGAAACCAAATGGTTCTGGAACATCTGGAGATTCCATAGCCTCTCTGGACAATCTATTCCAGTGCTCAGTCACCCGCACAGTAAAGAAGCTTTTCTTCATGTTCAGGAGGAGCTGCCTGTGCATCAGTTTCTGCCCATTGCCTCCTGCCCTATTGCTCAGCACCAGTGAGCAGAGCCTGCCTGCATCCTCCTGGCATCTCCCTTCAGATGCTCACAGCCATTGATGAGGTGCCCTCTCGGTGCCTCTTCCTGAGCTTGAACAGGCCCAGCTCCCTCTGCCTTTCCTTGTAAGAGATGCTCCAGTGCCTCAGTCATCTTTGTTACCCTGCACTAGAGCCACTCCAGGAGCTCTGTGTCCCTCTTGTCCTGAGGAGCCAAGGACTGGACTCAGCAATCCAGATGTGCCTCCCCAGGGCTGGGCAGAGGGGCAGGATCACCTCCCGTGACCTGCTGGTAGTGGTCTTCCTAATGCATCCCAGATTACTGTTTTCCTTGCTAGCTCCTTTCATTCTCCTCTAGTTTCTTGGTCTTTGAAATAGCCTCACATCTCATCTGTCCTTCATGAGGTCTATCTGTTTTCTAATAAAAACATATCAACAAAAACTTTCTTTCTGCTGTCCTCCAAATCTCCACCTTTTGCCCAAGGCAAAGAAGCAAGGGCCCAATACGTGAACCAGTACATCAAATTATACAACTGCCTTCACAAAAGCCTCTCAAAAATGATAATAATCCTTTTACTAATTAAAACTTAAAATTAAGGTGTGATTGGTTGATTGATTGATTGATTGATTGATTGCCAGTAGCTTTGTGTGGAATTAGTTAAAATATTCATTTGTTTAATCTTTTTTTGGTAAACATCAGTTTTGTTTCTCCTCTCTGCTTCCTCAGACACCGAAGAGGCATCCTGACTCACACTATTTGTACAGCTACTCCCTGATGCAAATAATTCAGCAATGAGCTCAGCCTCTCTGCTAAGCCTATGGGGAGGAAGGATTGGCTGGTAAAAAGGAAGTGTAGCTTGAATCACAGCTCTCCATTTTGCTCAATAAAACATCACAGGATATGAGGCTGAAACATGAACAGCCCTTTCTTTGTGTGTAAGCATAAAAGGTTCTACAAACAGGAGTCATCTGTTTCCCATTTGTCACCCTTTCACTACAGCATGGGGGCTCTGACTTTTTGCATACCTTTAAAGCAAACCTTAGGAATCAAGCTGTACGCTTGTAAACTAAGAGACTCAAAATGCAGGACTATTCCTCTGACTAGAACTTTTGTTGGCCCTTTCTTCCCCCTCTCCCACCAGAAGTCCTGTATGAGCAAGTGAATACTCACTGCTAGATTCCAATCTCACTTCTGATCTCAGTCACCAAGCAGCACCAGCCAGACACCCAGCTAAGGGATCAGCATACCTGCAGGCATCTCTGATCTCCTGGCTGCCATTCCAAGCATGTTTGGGAAACTACTTCCAGGCAGCTGCCTTCTGACAGCTAATTCTCACCAACTGCATTATGTCTCACCATTACTCTACTGCTTGATCTACTTATTTGTCCATTTGCTGACTCATCTCTCTTCCCATTGTACCTGATGGACTAAATAGCTCAGCTAACTGCTTCACTGATATGCTCCCTCCAACACTTATCTGCTGAATCAATACACTGCTGTTTGCTTTTCCAGGAAGCTAACTTATACAGTAAATGATTCTCTTCCCTTTAAACAGGCACTGTTGCTGTATCTGCTTCCTTAGCTAATAATTTGATTTAATCTGCTAGATTCCTTTTGTCATCTGCTAAACTACACTTTGGACTCCTTGAGTCCTTCCCCGTCAACTTATGACCCTTATTTGCTCTCTCATCATCTCTTCAGCAGCATTCCTCTCTATATACTACTCTCTTTTCCTCTTCTTGGTACTTCCTTTCTCATACTTCTTTTCATGTCATTCATATTTCATTTGTCATTCATATTGTCCTTCCATTTTGTCCCTTTGACTGCCCATACCACATCACACTCTTGACGACCCTTTTGACACCCAAAGCAATCCTGTCCTTCCTTTATCATTCCATTTGTCAGCACGATATATAAAGTTAGTGTAATTACATAAATTACCCTTGTAATTACACTTCAAGTGTGGTTTTTTGGTACTTGTAATCGTCAGGAATCCACAGGCTGGAAAGTCTGCAATCTCAGCAGCAGCACCTGTACAATCCAGCTTAATTATTGAACCCAGATTGGAACAGCATTTGTATGAAGCAGAAGACCTGGAGGATAATGTAATAACTCAATAAAAGTGCATTAATCCCTAGTAATAAGACACAGAAAAGCAAAGCAAAAGCTAATTACAAGAGCTGATGAATAGATAATTTTAAACTTGCTAAAATACCCTAAAGCACTCAGGCTGCAAAACAAGCAGCTTTTCCTTTTGCAATAAAGTAGAAAATTGAAAGCAGTTATATTTTTCCCGTCCCTCTTATTTTTTAAAATTTTGTGTTTTCTTTCATTTCTGAATGCAAATAAGGGACTAATCAAGTTTATACCTCTCTTTCCAACCTCTGAATAATTTTGTAAAATGCCTATAAGTTTTAAGAGTTACCCAGAGGAAAAATAACAGTGATATTCCTACTTAGTAACTTTTCAAAAAGTGGTAGCCAAGTTTCAAAGTCAGGAAACACAAAGTCTGACAAATTCTGAAGAAAAAAAATTCTTGTCAAATTGGTTTTATTTAAAATAAATTCATCCCCTTAAAAAATTAAAAGAAAACAGGGCCAAAACAATAAGAAAGTTTTTAGAAATTATTGGTCCTTTTTTTTAATTTTATTTTTTCATTTTTAACTGCAATACAGTATGGAGAAAACTGAAGTCAAATACCCTCTCAAAATTTAAGAATATTGAGTTATCTACTCCAGTTTAATTTAAATTTTAATCTTGGAGATATAAGAGACAAGATTTCCTTTGCTTTTATTTTCTGGTACTACGCCAGCTTAGGAAATCTCAGTGACCTTTCCACAATACATTCCTTATCCAGTTCTAGTGGTGCATAAGCACTGCAGGTCATCCTTTCTGCCTTCTGTTATTCCAGTACAAATTTATTTTATCTGAAACAAAATCTCTATTTTTCTTGCTGTCTCAGTTTGGAAGACAGGTATCTGTTAAGGAAGGCAGGAACCTCCCTTGAAGTGAAAAAAAAAAGAAAAAGAACAAAAATGTAAGCCTCCCCCTTTCCCTCTAAATTATTATAATTTGAAAAAACGGGGCTCTCAGACAGAGATATGGGAATAGGAATAACAGTTCTTTACTAATATATATGATAAGGTAAANATGTCCTGCCCTCTCACAGAAGGACCCAAGAAACCCCGCTCCCTTCCAGCTGCCCCCCGGGCTCAGCCGATTTTTTGTCTTTTTAAGCACCTAAGAAGTCTTAGGTGCATCCATCAAGTCTTCTCTCAGCTAAATGGGGAAAAATTCCACTAGCTGAGAAAGAAAACAAAAAGGACACCTAACCCCCAACACTTGCAAAAATAAATGTACTTGTTATTACTTAGGTTCCTATGCAGGTTGGAAATTTTCAATTTCTCTACTTTCTAAATTTCAATTTCTGAATTGAAAGCAGAATGTAAAGAGTTGAAGTTGCCCTGCTTAGTATTTATTTTAAGTTTGGTTACTTTATGAACAAATAAATGAGACATTAAGGTGGTATGACTGTTAAATCACTCACTGCCTTTTGGAATTCAGTATTTTTTTACTCTCAGTCCATATCCTTTTTTCTTGACAGCTCTAATTTATTTTAATGATAATTTTACTGGATGCCTCAGCTACAAACACTTTCAGGAAAAATGGTTTCGATTTTTTCTTCCTAATTATTTTCAAGACTGATAAATATGGTTGATAGCTGAGAGGAGCTGAAGTTCCAGGGAACCACTATTTTTCCACATAATCAATAGCTTTTTAACAGAGCACTAGTATTGCTCTTTCATTTATAACATATTGGCACATCACAGAATAAGCTGAGCTGGAAGGCACCCAAAAGGATCACTGAGTCCAGCTCCTGCCCTTGCACAGCACCATCCCCAAGAATCACACCATATCTTCGAGTGAGTTAACAGCTCCTCCCAGACACTTTTCTGTCTGTGAGTATCAGCATTTCTAAATATCTTGCCATTATTCTTTTGGGTTTCTTGCATTCTTTAAAAAGCCTCACTCTTAAATAAAAAAGAAAATATGGAAACACTCTAGGAAAACAATTTATTTTATTTTCTACTCAATTTCAGAATGCCTAATGAGGGCCTAGGAAAATACATGAATGTCTAGTTTGGTGCTGATTTTAAGTGTGAAAGTAAATTGAAGACAAGCTGTTGTTACATGAAGGTATCCAGCAGAGCAGCCATTAATATAGATAAAAGTCTATTATTATGCAAGGGTAAACAAAAAAAAAGTGTGATTCAAATATAACTAACAGTATGTGAGCCATAATTAGTGAGATAAAATTAATGCTCATGATACATTTATGTATATGTGTATTGCAACTTGGTCCAAGTTGTCTCACCCCAGGATACTAAATTCTGATTTACTTACACTAGATCCATACCAAGTAACTCTATCAAAAGAATGTTTCCTGATTTGTACTTAGGATGAGAAACTAAAAACTCTCCCTGTAAACAGAGAATCTATGGATAGCAAGCCAGTTCTACAAAGCTCAACAAAGCTGAACACTTTTAGGGATACAACATATCATAGGTAAACCATAGGAGCTAACTGTTTGTAATCAATAACTTACAGAGTGCAGTCCAGTGTTTTGAAAAGGATGATTTAGAAAAGGGCAGGTGGTAGAGGGTTGGAGCTGAACATGGAGTTGTGTCTCAGAGAAGAAAGGGTGCCTGTGCATGCTCAGAGGGCTGTGAGTAGAAGTGGAAAGGGCACTATTATTGTAGCAATCAGAACATTGCAGTTCTAATAGACTGTGCACCATGTGAAGTCTACCATTTGGAAAACTAGTACATAGGAAACATGTACAGATATAACACAGAAGAGTAGTTTTCTGTGTTGGAAGATGTGTGTTTCAGCTGGATCCTAAGGAAGTTTTATGTATTTAGTTTAATACAGAGAAGGTTAAGTAAAAAATTTGGTGTAATTCCCTCAGAACCCTTAAATCAAGATAGGATGTCTTCTCAAAAAAATAATTTATTTTGTTCATCCAAATCATATGAGCTCAGTGGAAGAACTACTTAGGGAAATTTTGTGTCCTTTGTTACAAAGAACAGATATAAGAGAAACTATAGCAAGGAACAGGCATAAATCAATTTTTGCACCATTTACCAGCATCAAATATTATGTCTATATTTAGTATTATTATCAAAGCAGACATGCCAGCCTCTTGCATTCCTGAAATCTCTACCACCTGCTAGATTTTCTCTGACTTTCTCATGCTGCTCTAGAAAAGAACTTTCACTGATGGTTTGGAAAGGGATTTGTCAGGGGTGCTAATGCACGTAGAGCTGCACAGCAGCTCAGCACTTCTCCTAGGCCAGGGGAGTATGGACAGACATGTGCTGTCAGGGATGCCTGTGGCTGAGCTGTAATAGCTGCTGTCAATGACTTTGAGATCTGAAGACAAATGCTTCAGAACAAGCTAGGCATTATTATAATTTTAGCTCTGTGAAGAAATATGCATTGTCAAACAGTGATGGTGTCATTGTAATTGTTCTGTAACTCAAGCACTTGCTCCAGTGAACACAGACATCCTCCAAATGTGTTTCCTTCTTTCCACAGTTTTCTGGTATGCTTGTAGGTAGCTGTGTAGCAAAATGCACGTTTTTCCAAGTATTTTAAATTTTCAGGATAGGTTAGAGAAATAAACCTGAAGTTTTTCTGAAAAGAACTGAAGTTTTGTTACTGTTTTTAAAAGCATCTTCCTTGTTAAATTATTCTGACCTCTGAGCACAGTTGTCACATTTTTCCTTCTAGTCATTACTGGAAACAGCTAATGTGTCTATTGTATCGTGTTGATTTTGGCTGGGATAGAGTTAATTTTCAGCCTAGTATCTGGTATGGGGATTTGTTTTGGATTTGTGCTGGAGGCAATGTTGGTAACAGGGATGTTTTAGTTACTGCTGAGCATCATCTACACAGAGTAAAGGCCTTTTCTTCTTTTCACACCATGCCAGCAGTGAGTGGGCTGGGAGTGCACAAGGACATGGGAGGGGACACTGCCAGGAGAGCTGACCCCAGGTGACCAAATGGGTATCCCCAACAGTAAGACATCATGTTCAGCATATAAAGTTATGGCAAGAAGGAGAAAGGTAGGGACATTTGCAGTGATGGCGTTAGTCTTCCCAAGTCACTGTTATGCACAACAGTCTTGCTTTCTTGGAGATGGATGAACATCTGCCTGCAGATGGGAAGCAGTGAATTAATTCCTTGTTTCCCATTGCTTGCATATGCAGCTTGTGCATTATCTATCAAACTATCTTAACTCATGAGTTTTCTCACTTTTAATATTCCAATTCTCTTTGCAGTTCTGCTTGTGGAGGACTGAAAGAGTGTGATTCTTAGCTGCTGGCTGGTGTTAAACCATGACATATATAGAGGTGCGATGTGGGAACTGGGGACACGGAATATTTCTCTGCCTGTCTTGAAAGCTCCTGAACCCCAGGAAAACACTGTTTTTAACCTCCGTCCAGGGAGAAAGCTTCCAAAGCTTTGGGATGGGTTGGAAACAACCAGTGCATGTGTGTGAATTAGATAGTAATGTAGTTAGTAGTTGTCACTTGGTGAAAAATGTATACTTGGGTTTTACCCCTTGGGTACCTTTCCTTTTGATTTTTTTGTGTTTTAATTAGGAATTTTTTTTTACTGCTTTGGATCTTTGTTGCCTTGAAATCCTATCCACAGTGTTACAGTTTTCTGTAAGGAAAGGTTTTCTTATGCACTGAAAGAAAATTTTTAGGACATGATTTTCAAAAACATCTGGCATTTACTTAAGTCTACCTTCTCTGATGTTTATAGCAGAGAAGATTTTTACCATTGATAAAAACAAGTAAATATTCCTCCTCTTGGATTTATTTTGAATATGCTTGTTCAGTACCACTACCTTGAAATTTTTTTTTCTTCTCAGTCTACATAACCTGGAACAAAATAAAACACCTGGTAATGAAATAATCAAATACTATATTCTCATTTTTTGCATCTCTAAATATCAAGATGTTCTGAGTATATTCAAAACCAAGTGTGCTTGTTACTTGCAAAGCTGAACTCCACTAATGACTTCAGGAGTGAGATGTTATCTGGTGTGTCATACAGACAACATGTGTATGATATTCAAATAATGTCAGCCACAACTATACTACAACATCAGGCTGCTTGCACACAGCCAAAAAGAGATCATGTGTGCTTGTGAATCATCCTTCCAAGGATGGTCCATTTTTGCCTGTACCAGAAGGTGCCATGTCAACTTGCACTTATTTCAAGACAGCCAAAATAATTGCTGTTAACACACCCTCCTACCATATGCCAAAACCAAGGAGATACTATATCCAGAACATGTTTCATGAAGTGTCTGTCCAAGGCAACACCCCAAATCATTTTTACAAAGCTTCCATGTATCATAACAGCAACCTCTGAAGGGGTTGTATTACTTTTTAATCACTTCCCTATATCACTTTTTAATAGGGTAAGGCATTCCAGAAATATCCAAGAGGGTCACTGGAACCTGCTTACAGACACAATTGCAAGAGGAAAGACACCGAGCTGGGCCAGATATAGCATCCTCCTGCAGAAAATTACACTTCTCTACAGAGAAACACACAGCTTCCCATGCCCACCTCTGTTCTGATTCTTCTGTGAGAATTCTTGCTCAGGTGTGATTGGTTGTTGTGGGTTTAGAACTAGCTAAACTCACTAGTACACTTACTTATTTCTCTGTTGTGACATGATTTTAGGAGAAAGGAAAAACAGGCTCAAACTTAGGCCATAAAGAAAGTTTATTAACAAAACTAAAAAAAACAAAATGAAAAAGGAAACTTCCAGAGCACTTCTCTCCCTGCCCACCCTTCTCTTTTCCACTTGACAACATAAAACAAAATCTGGGATTTTTAAATCAGTTATTACTTCTACAATAATCTTTCCTCAATTCTCATAGGGCGAGGAGTTTTCTTTTTCAACACCCTGGAGATATGTCCACAAGAACAGTCTTCTTGTGGCTTTGCATCTTCACAAAACAGCAGCTGCCCGGTTTAGAAAAAAAACTCTGCTGCT
>VWYI01044255.1:39383-68703 GCA_013399455.1 Anthoscopus minutus
TCGGCTCGGCACAGCCAGAGGCAAGAGTGGCCGGAGGCAGAGCCTGGACCCGGCTCTGGCTGGAGGGGCTCCTCTGCCCTCTCAGCCCGCCCGAGAGCCGCTGGGGGCCACATGAGCCCGGCCAGGCCACATGAGCCGCACTGGGACGCGGCTGGGCCCTCCTCCCCCCACAGCCCCGACACCTTCAGAAGCCAGAAGCCAAAAAAAGAGAGTTCAGAGTTTCCCGGGCTTTAAAATGGGTGTTCACGGGGGTGGATTCTGATTTCTAATGGTTTATATAGCTGTCGGTTCTCAGAACTGGGCAGCTGTTGGCTCTTTCTGAAGCTCCCAAGAGCCTCTCTCAGGAGAACTATTTCCGTAGATGTTTTCCTTCCTTCCTTCCCAATATTAACTAATGTCAAACCAACAGACTGATCTTTTGCAGGAGCCCCTGAGACAGATGGAGACAGAGAAGCAATGATCACAAGCTGAATATGCATTGCTCTTTTTAACTCTGGCAGGAGGTTCACCACAAATCCATTATCACACTGCTGCATATGCAGTGAGTTGGACAAGGCCCTGACTGTAGCTGATCATTATATACTCAGGCCATGAGATTGTCATGGATGGTCAGAACCAGAAGGTGAGGAAGTATGACCATTGCTATGGGTGAACAGGCATAGTGGCTAGAAGCCTGGTGGAGTGTGAGTTTCTTTGTAGCCTTTCTGGGTCATGATTTTTGCAGCCTGTGGGTTTGTGGCATCCCTCAGCACTAGAAAAAGCATGGATGTGAGCATGTTTTATGGTGGTGGTTGTGTGGGTGCAACAGGGCACTGCAGTGTCTAAGGGCAGACCTACAAATATTCTAGAATACTTGTGTAATATATTCTTTTCAAATACTTGTGTAATATATCAGCTGGCTTTTTGGCTCTGCTAAAGCTGTGCAAAAAGATTTTTACATGTGTGTAGCATTTGCTCCAATCCTAAATCCCACAGTGGTGATATCATGATACCATCCTTCTGGAACACTACACCTGAAGTAAGCTATAAAATGGTGGCAATACTGAGTGTTTAATAATCTTATGGGTAACATTATGTCTCCACACAATTTAGGAATAATCCTCAAGAAGGTGGTGTTGGGAGTCAGGGGGCACTATTACATTGATTTCTAATAACTTGGGAATTCATTTTGTAAAACAAGTAGAAACAGTAAAGCAAAAGGCAATGACCACAGTTTGCAGCTTGGGAGACTCAGTCTGGATGAAAGGAAAATCACTCTTGGAAAAATGCTCTGCATTGAGCCAAGTCACCAGGGAAGCCATAGACTCTCCATCAGTGGGTGTTTTCACACACAGCTTGGTAAAACTTAGGTGGCTGGGGTTCTTGACAGCCTAGAATTTCTGTTTGAAGGTTCTGACTAGATGAGCTCCAGTGATCTCTTACAAGTCTTAGAATCTTTTGCTATTTTGAAAAGGCCAGCCAAAGAGGTACCATTAATTCACTTAATCTGAAATATTATGAATTTATTACTGATAATTTGTTGTTCATCTTTGCTAACAGTTAATGAAAAACACATAATACTGAACATCCCCAAAACTTTGGACTTGGTGCCTGTTGCTGTAAAAGATCTATGAGGAATCTGCAACACATACTTTATTGCAAATGCAGTCTTGTTCTTATTGCTCCATGTTTCTAGATTCCTCAAAATATTCAGCTGCATGTGGTCCATCTTTTTTCTTTCTACACCTGTAATTTATTGAACAATCTGAGGAAGCATTCAGAAAAGAGATGGAAAGCACCATGTCACCTTTCCCTCTGAACAGCTTTGAATTACTTTCCTGCAATCATTACTGCAGATTAATGCCATCAAAGAGCAGTTCTGCAGGAGATAAAATGAACAGCCTCTGATAAATGTATCATTATAGCAAATCATACCAAATACGATTTCTTTCCTCAGCTTGCAGAATATACAAATGATTTTTTTTTCCCTTTAAATTTTAAAGGTTTCCCTAGCAGAGCAGACAAGGGCAACCTGAAAGTCAGTATGAAAGTCCTGAAGGCATGCTATTCTGGCCATGCTGGGGGAAATGTAATGAAATATATCTGCTTAAAATTTGAAGTACTACACTGTATTATTGTGTTGAAAAGGAACTCATATAAGCTTAACCTTCTTTAATGAAAATTTTATTGCCTAAATGATGATACATTTGGGAGCAGAGGCCACTTGGGAATTATTTATAACTTCTTTGGTTTTTTTTCCTTTATCTTAAGTCATCATCACTTGCATTAAGTAGGATTTAGCAGGCTTCCTGGTTGCACTGGGAAAAAAACCAGACACACAGTCAGGGTCACCAGGTTTCTCCGCAGAGTAAAATCTGCTGCGCATGCTTCTCTGTCTTTTATCTCTCACCCGTTCCTTTAGCCATTAAACATTAACAACTATTGAGTGACTCAGAGAAGGGCAGGAGGCACTTCTGGAAGAAGTTCGAGTAGTCTGTTGATGAGAGCAGTACTAGCACCTGAATAGCACAGAAGATATGCTAAGCTGCATACTAAGTCATATTCCTCATTCTGCACGGAAAGAGGAAAAACAATATCAATGCTAAATAAAGGAGGAGTGATCATTTAGGCTGAGATAAAAGTACAATGCAATCAATTGGGTTGCACTATTAAATGCCATGGATCTAACGTAGTATTGTCAAGACAAAAAGGAGTTATTATAGGACTGAAATCTGAATTGAAAAAGAGCACCTGAAACGTTTGTGCCTGTTTTTTTGTGTCAGCTATCTGATGTGTTTGTTGGTGACAGTGGAGAGGCAGACCTGAACCCCAAGGGGCCTTCTGCAGCTCAGACTCCAGCTTTTCCACAGACAGCAACAGAAACACACAGCTACTTCCCTTGCCATCATCTCCCTATGTTCCAGCCTCTTTCTTCATGACTCTTCTTTTTTTCCTGATATGGTAGACAGGCACATAGCACACAGTACAGTTCATTAATCTATATGGCTGCTAAGTAATAAAACTATTATTACAATACATGCACACAGCTTTATGCTATGTTGGTGTATATTATCCCTAAAAAGGCAGTAATGTACAGCATGTAACACCCTATTATAGAATCATTGATCTGCAGTTTTATTCCAGGCTTATTTTTTCAGTTAAATATAACTCAGAATAATTCTCTTTAGATCTGACATTGATTCAATTTTATCCCTTTCTCTGACATAATCAAATTAGATAATTCTGTTAAAAATCTCCTAGCCATTTCTGATCTATTCTCAAACACAGTTAATGAAAGCACGCTTCATTGATTTAAGAGAAATAACCAAATAGCTTCAAAATTTGTGATTAGACCACTCAAATTCCTGTCATGTTCGGTAGGTATATTGTCTTCAAAGAGTGTATGTAGTTTTTACATGTTAGAAGATAGCTCAGTTGCAAGGAGCTGAGGGAGAAAAATATTCTGCATGCCCTCTTGTTGCCACAGTTCTTATACCTTCAGGAGAGGCCCCGGGAATAGATGAAGCTGGAGAAAGGATCTTGGTGTATTATAAGAATGAGTTCTAAACCCTAGCTTTTGCATCAACTCAGTATACAGTTAAAACCAAATTATTTTACCCCTTGAAATTCATTCTCCCTCTGTAAAATATGGTTAATAGTATTTACAACCCTTGCCTCTTTCACAGGAGTCATGGGGAGGTTAATGAAAAAATATATAGCCAGACACCATACTGTGAACAACTAAGACCTTGCAATAGCAATATCAGAATATACTTGAAAAGAAGACACCAGTTTCCGTGACTGAGTATGTCTTTGCAAAGTTTACATTTTCTTATTAACTCCATTTCTTTTGATAGACACTCTGAAAGCATGACAGCAAAAAGGTGAAAGCAGACAGGGAGTTTTCAGCTCCAAGAGCAGTTCCAGCTTGTTTCTCTTCCTCAAATCAGAATTTTAGTTTAGATGATCACAGAAAAGTCTGAAACTGTTTTCCACCTTTCTTGTGTTTTTCTGTTGCCCCATAATGTAAGGCAAAGAAATCTGACAGGGTAAAAAGGGTTTTTCAGTTACTGTATTTGATTTAATTAATTTTCAGTTTGTCTTTGCTTAGGTAATATCTTGGCATATTCATATCCTCATCTCATGAAAGATGGCCAAAATGGAGGTGGGCTTAGAAAGTTAAGGAGGTTCAGCTTTGCATGTTACTAGTATCCTTAAAAAATGAGAAATTTATGTTTTGAAAGTATGTGTACTCAAAGATTTGGCATGTTTTTTTTTTAATACAAGAAATGAAAGAGTGTAAGGTCTCTATTCCTAGCTAACTCTATTCTTGCTTCTCTATTACTTCAGTAGTTATCAAGGATATTTACATCAGTAGTTATATCAAGTATGAGCCCTATTGCTAGCTTCTGCTTTGTTGTCATGTCCCTCTGTTTTTTCTGGATTTGATTTTCCTTTCTGTCTGTGCCCTTGAAGTTTTTCTCCTTCCTCTGACCTAGTCCTTGACAATTTCACTTGTCACGGTTTAGAAGCAGCACTCCCTACTTTAGTGCCCCCACAGACACACTCATTCCTCTCGCCCTTCCAATGGGAGATACAAAAGGCAGAAATTACAAATTGAGATTAAAACAGTTTTCTCGAAACAGCAAAGTGATAAGAAAATTACCACTAACAGCAACAGTGTGTAAAAGAGATGGTGTTTTACAGGCAGAATGCCCACTCAGCTGAACCTCAGCGTGTGACCCCCGTGGCATGACCCCGGAGACAATGAACCAAATGGCACTCAGCCCCTCCCTGCCCACGTTTTTCTTCCCCATGGCAATCCATGTCTACTTCCTTCTCAGAAGTAAGAATCCCTCACTTCTGCCTCCCAGTCACAATGTGTGTGGCATAGAATAACAACCCAGGCGTGCCCACATGGCTTCAGGCTCCACCCCAACATGGTTACTGAGAAAGGAGCAATTCTGTCCTGGCTCAAAACCAGGACAGCACTGAAATATAAAAGGGTCTTTGGCAGACTGTTACTCTAGTAGTAAAGGTAGTTCTGGGAGGGGTGTTTGTCAGCAGAAGAGTTTGTAGTGCTGAAGGTTGGTGACTCAGGGAGTAAATCTCAGTCCAGTTGGTGTCATGAAATTTTTAAAGGGAATTTATCATGGATGCTTTTCTCTCACAATATAATGTACCTCATGAAATCAGGATAAGGCTGCTGTCTGTGCCGTGCCCTGATCTGCTATAGTATTTTCAAATCCAACTTCTTTTATTAATGCTTTTTTCCTCATTATTTTCATTATATAGAAAATTAAATGAAGGCAAGCAAAACTAAAAATTAACCACATTTTTCTATTAAGGGGTGTATATAGCATTCATACAGAGATGAGTATACACCAGCTTTTAGGACAGGTCATTGTATAAAAAGAACGTGCTCAGAGAACTGTATCAACATTTTGTTCAGTATGAGGCACAACTTCAGATGATCCTTGGTCATATTTTTTGGTTATACCAGGCTTTTTAACAGGGCAAGAAAACCTCGGGAGTTTAATCTACAATGAAACACCATCCCCTTCACGATTACACAGTCTGAGGGTTATTAATGCAAATAACAGAAGGAAAAAGATGGAAGTAAACTTTCTGTGTGTTGATTCATACAAGAGACAATGGTCTGATGTAGGTGAAGTATTAAGAATGGAGTACTGAGTTCCTTATAATGCTTTTACAGAAGTTTTTGTGGTAATTGAATGAAATGATCCTGAATGGTCTTTATCTTATAAGGCTTCCTGAGGAAGTTAATGGTTCACATAGCACTGGAAGTTTCTCTTTGTAGGCTGTTTAAGCATCTGCTTCTAAATGTCAGGACAGCTGTCATATTTTATACATGTCCTTAGAATATCAGATATGCATTAGTCATTGCAAGAAGTTGCCATTTCAAGTGTGGGAGCAACTAGGATTGATTTAGGATTGATTTGTGAGGATTCTCCTGTTTTTATACACGTTTTTTGCTACTGTCTTAATGATGAGCTTTGTTCAGAAAAGCATAAGGTGAGGGTGCACTTTTTGCAGGTTCAATATGAATTATAAATAAATAGTGCAATTGTTCTTCATCCACCCACCAACAAACTGCCTCAAAATTTGTTGGTTACCAACAAACTGTCTCAAAATCAGGTTGAGTCTCAGATGAGTTTTGTGGTCATTTGTCATGCATGTTTTTACAGAGTATTAGCTTCATCTCCCATTTTTAGAGTTGTTTTTCTACTCTCTGTCTCAGAAATGGAAATAGTTCTATTTTCTGTTCTTAAGGGAGAATGTAGAAGGAAGGTTTGGTTATTTTCCCACTGAATTGCATTCCACAGAGGGGAGGGGAAGACAAAAAGAGACACAGAGAAATACCTTTTCAGTTGAAGCAGTGAAAGTTGCCTTTTAGTTACATGGCTCTAAATAATTTTGGACCACGTGTCCATTCAGCTGTGAATGGCCATGGGCAGACCCCCAAACAGTTCAGAGGGTAGCAGTACAAGAGCAGCTAGAGCGGAAGGAGAACTTCCAGATCCTCCTTTGCTGCTGGAAGTCACTCATTTGGATGGCATTTGGCTACCTTCATCTGGGAACCAGCATGTGTTTCACAGTGTTCCTGATCTCATTGGTGTGAGATCTTTCATGTTTCTTTTGAGTTTTATTCTCTCCTGTCTTCCCCCTTCCCCCTAAGTTAGGCCTTTAAACTTGTTTAAATATGGAACTGAATACTATCAAAATCTGCACTCTGCTCCCAGATGACTCTTTTTCTGTGGCCTTACAACAAGCAACTATTTTCACACATTAATGTTCCCTCCTGTCATGGTGTTGTGCAGGCATGTGGGATCACAGTGATGGAGCTTGTGTCCATCCTGCTGCCCAGCTAGGAAGCACCAGGGGCAGCTCCAGCCCTGAGCACCAGGATCCTCCCTGGGATTTGGGTGGTCCAGATGTGAGCCCATAAGTGGGTATGGCTCAGTGGGGCCCAAGGCTGGGCAGGGCAGGGCTGTGGGGAGCTCAAAGGTGGCCATGGTGTGGAAGGGGGAGAGATAGAGTCCTGGGCCAAGGGCACGTGGGGAGAGGCTATGAGGGCTGGTGAGGCTTTTAAGTGCCCTGACACCACTGAAAAAGATGTAGCAATAATGAATAAACGGCTTGCACAAACTGACTGGGCTATGACTGTGTTTATGGTCGTACAGCTTGAACAAAATGGTTCCAGTGATAGAAATTCTGCCAGGAGTCCTGGGGTTTGATATAGCAGATCCAGAAACTGTTCCTGGCCAGGGAAGAGGAGGAAAAGTTGTTTGGGGTGATTCCCCAGACCCTGCTGCCCATCCTAGTCTGTGTGCAGAACTAGCATTATGTCTGGCCCCACTCAAGGGCTAAGGAAGGGGTTAAGGGGGTTCTGCCAGCTCTCATGAAGGTAAATCTGTTCTTCACTCCCAGTTTCTTATGTGTGCATGATGCAGCACTGTTTGCCCAATGAGAACAAATATTTTGCCAGTGAGCCACAAAGTTGCTTTTCCAATGTTTATAGTTTCTTTTTGCAGCAGTGCTTTAGTCACAGGGCAGCTTACTATGAACAAACAGTCTGTAAGTGCTGACATGGATAATGCTGTGAGGTGCACTCATGGACAGGGCAGAAAACACTCATTTTACTACTAATACAAAATAGACCTTGTACCAGTAAGCATGCCTGTGTGGAACTTACTTGTATCCAATACCAGATTTGCTTCCAGTTATTATGACTCAGACCTCCAAGACAGAAGCAGAAATAATGCCACATCATTTAAATATCTAATTATCAGTCTTTAATTATGACTAATAGCCACTGTGTCTGCCTTAAGAATAAATCACAGCCTAAATTTTTCTTCACAATGCATTTGTAAAAAAAGGAAAAAAAAATAATTAATGCAATCTAAACTGATTATGCCTTATTGGGAAGCAAAAAATATGCTTACTTCATGTCAGTAGTGTTTTCGCAATGAAAGATATGAATGGAGATCAACCTGGTGGATTTTCTGTGGGCCTGTAGCACTGAAGGGACAAGTACTCTTCTTTCACTATAAAGTCAAGCACAGCTGAAAGCTTTTGAAGGCTTGGAAAGATATACTTGGTCACTACATCAAAATACATGAATAAGACACAAAATAGTAGTTATTGTGGTGATGTGGTCTAGTGAGCTGGAGAGAAAGGAAAAAAAAGAAATCAAGGAGGAGTGATTTATTAATATTTTTGCTTTCCTGCAGTTTGACACCTTGTTCTGTTTTCCTCAATTTTTTCCATCTTTCTTGGTTGTTTTTTATTTTTCTTTCTGTCCTTCCATGTATGCAATATGAAGCTTTTCACACCTCAGCAGAGGTATTGAGGAGCTGGATTACTGTTTTGCTCATGGTTGAGGATCTTTGGTGTGGGATCCAGTTGTCACTAAATGGTTGTGGGACCATAACAACTGTTGAGCAATACCAGGACATCTTTTAGGGAGCCACCATCAGCACTGGGACATGGGTTCATGTCAAAGGGGCCCAGCCTGTTCTCCCTAAGCCCTAACATTGACTAGTATCTGATCTTCCAGAATGGATTAACAAAGTTTCCATGATGAAAGGACAGCTTAACTATGTGGAATCTAACAGAACCTATAGTGACTAATGCTGTGAGCTTGGTAGTTTATAATGCTCCTGTTTAGTTAATTTTTTTCAAGTGTTGATATTTTTCTGTCTCTGAATCTTTCTCACTTCTGCAAAGGTCCAGGAATCAGGCATGAGGAGGTTTCCTTCCTGAGTCTGAACTGTACCTCAAGCAACTGTTTTTAAATGTTATCAGGCACCTTCTTGTTCTTATAACAGTTTTTTCTTTTAATTTTTCTACTGAAAAATATATTCAGGCTGTATTTCATAGCCTGAAAATGTTCTTTATTATTTGAGTTTTCTCTGCAATTTTGATTGCTGATAGTCTCCACAAATCATGCAAGTTTGCACTATTCAGGAGAAATAATGTACAAATATTCAGCAGCAATTATATAAATATTTCTTCCTTTGAAATAGCCTGAATCTATCAGACAAAGAGCATAGTACAAATACAACATGCCTCTGATATTGGATAGTTGAACTCCTGAGAAAATGCTTGTATGGATAGTTATGAAGGATAATGAGTTTATTGAATATCACAGTCTTCTGAAAAATGCTGGAAAGGAGGTACATACAACTGACCTTGTGTATTACTGGTAGACTACATACATTTTATTTTTATTAGCTTGTTAGAACATCAGGACTCAGCTAAATGATTTTATAGTTAAATGGAAAAAGTTTAGTATATTACTATTACACTTGTCCACACTAAATTAATGGCCTGGAGACTGTGAAGCCTTTATGATAGATCTGGGTTGTACAGTGCAATTTAAAGCTCCCTTTTCTTCAACCTTTGGTGTGGGCACCTTGGCTTTCAAGGTGACTGAGGAGTCCAAAGTACCCAGAACACATAAACTCCTGAGTGAGGAGGATTTACTGTGGTTAGGTAACATATGGCTATGCTGAATTGTGTGATCCTGAAGAACATGGGAAGAGTGGTATTAAAGCAAATCTTCCCTGCGAGACATGCAAGTTCACACGGTCCTGCAGCCGCTGAAAAAAAGCTGTACTAGCACACTAGCACTTCCATGAAAATTCACATTTCCAGGCCACATTAATCATCAACTTGTTTTTTCATGTTCTGCTGCCAGGCAATTATAACACTGTGAGATTTTTTCTTGTGGTTTTTTTTTGGTTATTGTTTTTTTTTGTTGTTTGCTTGTTTGTTTGGTTTTTTGTTTTGTTTTGTTTTGTTTTAATATGTGCCCCTCAAATGAGAGCTAAAACACTTAGAGGTAAGATCCTTTGAAATTAAAGGAGGAGACTTATAAAAATAAAATGTTAGGAAAATGGAATTGTTTTCACACAGTTTTAATATGTCTTGTCTTCCATCATAATGTTCTTATAGCACTGTTAGTGTCCAAAAAAATTTCATTCTCTAGAGGAATGCAGCAGGGTGGCTGCCACCACTGTGCTATGAACCAGCCAGCTCCAGATCCTTTTTGTGAACAAAACAAGTTAACTGCAGACGGTATTATCCCTATAGCCAAAGTCACAATGTTAATTGATAAAATAACTCATTGTTCTGCAAGGTAGAATAGTATGGTCCTAAGTTTGAAGCCATTTCCTCCAGTCATGATTCTTCACACTCATTTTAAGACAGTTTAAATTGGGAGTGTGTAGGAAAAATTATAGCAGAACAAGGACATGATGTTTTATATGAAGCATACTTGCACAACCTTGCTCAGAGTAAGCAGGCAGTGTCCTTGAAACTGCCTGAGAAATAAAAGATAGCACAGGCAATGAAGTGATGAACAAAGAAAGGAATGCAAAAACAAGGGGCACTGTTCATGGGATAGGGAAATAGGTAGAACTTACCATAGTGACAAACACAATATTTGAATATAGCCATTCACATAGAAGTGTATATTGTAAACAAGTTAGTTTTAACCAATAGTAGATTGTTTTGCCTTTGGAACCCTGGAAAAGCTCTATAAGAATGCATCTATCTGGGTAATAAAGTGAAGCTCACCATCGTTACCCCCACGGGGACTGGGTGAGCATTCCGTCGGACTCTTTTTTTTAGGGGTGATGTGTGCCCCCAGTGTAAAATATAATTACATCTTGTTTTAACTTGGTAACTCTAGGGGAAACTGCAATAAAAAACTAAACTGCTAAATTAAAGGAATTGAGCCATCTGTGCTGTTTGAATGTGACACCACAAAGGAGAATACAAATCTGCTCCAAATGTAAATTTCATCCCTGTGTTTATTTTTTTTTATCAGTCTTGAAAATTTTTGGTTACTCCATGATTTTGCGTCCGCTTAGACAGTTGTAGATGTATATAGCAGAAGATCTAGAAAATAAGAAATAGATTCTCTGCCTTGAACCTCTGTTGGCTAAGTTCTGGATGTGAGGTCCCATATCTGCCGGTGTGTTTTCATATGATTGCACTCTTCTCCTTTTTACAATGAGGAGGTAGAAGCAGACCTTTTTCAATCAGTTTTTTGGTTAGAATTTGTTTTCCTGTTCTGTTAATGACGTGTTGCAGATATTAGCCACCTTAAAAGGAACATGTCCTTTTTGGTATGTTTCCTGAAAGGCAGCTAGCTCTCTATATATTGCTGCATACTTTTCAGTAACTTGCTCTTTATTTGTCCATAATGAGATCCATGAACCATCTCACCTTCTTTGTGATGCTGTTACCTCTTAAAAAATTCAGCCCTTTCCACTGTAAAAGTTTAAGCTACAAGCTAGACACATCTGCTCTCATGCGCACATACAGACACAGAGCTCTTTATCCTTAGTGCAAACTCATTGAATGAATGAGTTTCTAATAGAAAAAAGTTTCTGTTTTGCATTTGTAATTATCATGTATATAACCACATGATAATTTCAGATGCTTTTAAAATGGAGTTTTGATTTTTGTAGTAATTTGCATGGAATACAGTTTGTTTTTTTGGAAAGTCCTTTTATTTCAACAGGAATGCAAATCCTGACGCTTTTAGCAAATTTAGGAATTGTGTGTATTTGTATTTGTAATTGTATTTTGACATTACAGAATATATGCATAAAAGTAAAAAAATTGCAAATTTGAAAATTATAACCCACACTTGCATTAAATTAAAAAAACTCTTTCAATAAGATCGTGAATCCCATAGTGCTGTGTATTTACTCATCATGTTTTTATGCAGAGTTAAACATAATATTTTACAGTTCAGCTGGCTAAAAATTTTAAAATATAAAATAAAATTAAATCTTTCTTCTGGGTTTCAAATTGTTTTCCATAGGTTTTATGACCAGATAATGGTTAACTTAGTGGTTTTTCTATTAGCATTCTTCTGTACCTGAATCGCACATTT
Source organism: Anthoscopus minutus (assembly GCA_013399455.1). Taxonomy (NCBI): domain Eukaryota; kingdom Metazoa; phylum Chordata; class Aves; order Passeriformes; family Paridae; genus Anthoscopus; species Anthoscopus minutus. The sequence goes on from VWYI01044255.1 coordinate 51,298, forward strand.
TAAATGAGATTTCTAGAAGTGTAATTCCGGGAAAGAGCCTGGAGTAAAAATTAACTAAATATTTTAAATAATCAAGATTTTTTTTCCATTAAAATTGGACATGTTGACTATATATATCTTACAATTAGAGGAATATGCTACCCTTTTCAAATATTACATAGAAAAAATTTCAGTATGCTCTCAGTTATACTTTTTGTGACCTAGTTTTTTAACATTTTTTTATTTAATTACAGAGGTCCTATACAAGCACAATATGATTTCAAAATTTTCATGTTCTGAATGTTTTTGTTAATCTTGCCTGATGAGTTATTCAGATATGCCTTCTAAGTTGCTTGTCCATGCTCATGTGTCCATTCTGCATTCCTTCTGCTTCACAGGATGAAGATGGTATGAGATGGTTCAGGCATGCAGACTGTTTGGTTTTATAGACTATTACCCTTTCCTTACTTGTTGCTTCTTTGTTTGTGACTTTCTTATTTGGTGCTAAACACTGCTCACCCCATTGTCTTTTCTTTTCATGACGGAAATTATATTTGTACACCTTGCAGCAGAAAACTCGAAATGATGCATAAAATCAATTGGATTTTGAACACTGCATTACATTTATCAAACTAATTTATCCTCTTTGAAGTTATATGGGATCTTTGGGCATTCATACTGACAAAAAGCAGCAATCTAAGAATTTTATCTTACAGCACACTTTTCAAAACATTTGAATTTATAATCCAGGCTTGCAAGAGAAAAAGAGTAAAAACATGTAAGACTTGCACATTGAATCACTTCAAAATACCACACAGTCTCTCTGTGGGGATTCTTTGAGAAAGAAACAGAAAGTTATTAAAAATATTCTTTTCAAAATGGGTTAAATTTGAGGCCATGATAGAGTAACTCTGCTCCATTTAAATGCACAGTTAAGCTCAAAAAACCTAGACTACTTGGTCAGTTTTAAAAAATAGTTCAATCTGAAGTAGGATCATAAAACTGAAATGGTTTGGTCTCAGTTATACATGAGTTCGTCTATGACAATGTACATTCTGGAATATCTAGCAGTTTACTATGCAGCCAAAACAGTTTACTGTACATCATACTGAGGGAACCAGGCCTTTGACAACACTTGGGGATTGGGCTTTGTGTTCTTATAAAAATATTGTCCAGCTATTAATACTAATAGCTCCATATGAATGGAGTCAGCATAGTGCCTTACATAAAGCGAATTGTCACAGCATATAAAAGATGGAAAAATCCAATTTGGCCACCAAGAATTACATGGCTGCTTCAGAAACATGCATCCATGCTAGCCTTGGAAACACAATATGACTTATCTTGAGACAGGACATGGAATTTAAACATCTGTGTTCTTAAAAAGCTGTATGTGTGTAAATGAATTTGTAAAATTTAACTGATAAAAATTGCTGTCATGTAAACAACTGTGCCCACAAAAATTCCTATCAGTTGTCGGAAGCTAGTCAAAGCTGAAGAAACCAAAGGAAATTCTCAAAAGACTGCATCCACAAGTGAAGGACTGTCATTTATATGGATCCTGAAAAGAGTGGAGATCATTCTCCTTCCCAGGCAAAATATAGGGAAACTGAAGACAAAGAGCAGTGTGGTTACCAATGGGAAGTGCCACTATACTTGCTCTGCTCTTTAAAACTCTTTCCCAGGCCACTGCCGCCGATGTTGGTTGGAGACGACCTGATGAGCTGCTGGGGACCTTTGTCTCACCAAGCTCAACTCACGTTCTGTAGTGAACCTCAAACAACTCCACAATGCAGGCAGGAGCACTTGGAGGCTGGAACTGTCATTGCTGGAGCTCTCAGACAGAAAGCAGCTGGGTTATATACACAGCACTGAAGCAGGAGCCATAAACATCAGACTATAGTTAGTCCATAGGTGAGGGGCCAGTGGGACTGCTGGCCCAACCACGCTGCCTGATTGGCCCTGTTTGTTATGCTCATTGTCATTCACAGCTCTTGTCAGTACAAGATAAATTCTTCTTGCAACAGTGCCCATCATGACAGATTTTGTGGCAGACTTCAGTGCTTTCTTTCCTGGTGCCTTAAAACATTGAGAGTGAGTCTTCATTCATCTTTATGGCAAATGATGAATCCAGCAATTTTATGTCAAAACTTTGCTGCCTTTCTCTTTAAACTTTCAGAAATTGTGCATAAGTGTTTTAAATGTGTTAAAAGCAAGGCAAATTCAGACTGTAAAATCGTCCTGTCCTTGCGCCATCCCAATATATTAAAATCAGATTCTGCAGCTGGATCTGGTGAATCCTGGGCTATTAACTCAGACCAGTGAAATGAACAGACTGACCTAATGATTTATGTAGACATCCTCTAACAAGCTTTTTTTACCTCTTGTTAGTGACAGTAAACCATAATATTGCCAGGCTTTAGAGATATTCAATGAAACAAAGTATTTTATAGTTGTAGTTTCAATCTTCTGCTTATATCTAAAAAGAGAATGGCTGAATAATTTTGGGATAGCGCAAAATAGCAGTATGCTGCTAAAGGAGAAGCTCTTCTTCAGCAGCCCTAAGGAATGAACAACACCCTATTGTCTTCTTTTCTTTGCTCAACAGTTACAGCACAACCCGTATAATTCAGTATTTCCTTGCTGGAAGTCTATTACAAAACAAGTAAATATGTATTTCCTTGACCTTGGATTAACTATGTCCCCTTGCTGCCTATGTGTTTATATCTAACAACACACATTTGAACTTGTCGTTGACAAATGAGTGATGACTGTGGTAGATCCAGGCTGCGCTGTATTAAGTCTCACTGCACTTAAGTCTCAGCCAACAGCTACCAAATACCACAGCACTAATCCCTAAGAGGCTGTGATTCAATAGAGAAGTATTTAATGAAAAAAGAGTGCCTTGAGGTACTTGTTTTTTATTCTACTAAGTTAGTTATGAGCTCAGAACAAAAGAATAAATTTCATTTTTAATCTTTTTTTTTAACTGTTTGGTATGTATGACTGATTATCTGTAACCATAGCAATCACTGACCAATTTGATGGCATTTAAAAAAGAGTGAATTTTATCTGCATGCAATTATTTATCTGAAAGCCACAGTCATGCAGAGAAAAGGGATCAACATATTTATTTCAACTTTTATAGATTTTATTTTCTTACATATTTTAAATGTGGTAGGTATATTGATGTTGTGGTCTCACACAGTTCCTCATTTATTCCCAGGTAACTCAAGCCCTGTGTGCATTATTTTGTTGATTGTATTGTTACCATTGTTTTCGTCTATCCTTCTGTTAGGCCAAATACATCTGATGTCAATCCAATATGAAGCTTGGATCCAGAATGAACTCTTCCCAAGGATGTAGCTTCTAATAAGAATTAAATGAGTTATAAACAAGAAGGTATCATGACTCTCTTGTTATACCCCTAACAACTCCCACCCAGGGCTTCAGGAAAATGCCTGAGAAATCAGACCAATTTTCTGTCTTTCTGATTTTATATTTTGCTGACAAATTCTGTCCTGGTGTGTCTGCATCTCATTGTCCATTTTTCTTCACTTCAGGGCATTCCACATGCTACATATGTTTGAATGAATCCAGGAATGAAATGAAGGAAGTAATACAAAAGAGTGGAAATCATATTTTCAGATAACAGAAAGCAGGAAGGGATAGAAAATTGTGGGAGAATAAGAATAAAATACAGTTTATTCATCATAGGTTGGAGAAATGGCCCGAAATCAATTTAACTGGATTCTTTAAGGATACTGGCAAAATTGCTCACATAGGAAATAACAATCAGAACAAAAAAGAAAGCAACATCAAAAGAAACCCCAACAATAACAAGAGAGGTTAAATGCAAAAAGGAAAACTATGTTTAAAGTAAGAAGAAAAAATATAGGCTAAATCCTGAATTACATACAATGGTTTCTTCCAATTTCATCCCGATACAAGAAAAAATCAAGCAATGGAGATTAGAGAGTGAAGTTGTGGACTCCCTAATATTGTCTAATACTGTTTAAATTTGAAAGCTGTTCTGGTTTTCACTTGGAATTTATTTTGGTGAGATGCCTGACTACTTGCATAATGAAAAACTTCAGAGTAAACTAAAAATATGCGTGAGTCCTTTCCATTCTTCTCCCTTTTTGAATACTTTCAATAAACCCTTTTACACTGAAAGCCACATAATTGAATAGGAGCTAACTACCCAAAATGTCTGCTTTTCATCCCAAAAGACATTTTATGACTGGGGAACACAAAGCCTAATTCTGTACAATGTCAGCATATTACAAGTAGCATTCTTCTTTCATCAGACAGCCACACAGGACTCCCTGTCAGTCTTACCTTATAGTGCTTTCTCACTGGAATTATATCTATGCATTAATTGCATTGGAGGTCCCAATTAAGCTTTCTTTTACTACAAATACTAACTGGAATGATATAAATAGAGAGTGCTTTATACACACTAAAATGGTCATTAGAGAAATGAAATGTGTTGTAGGAGCAGATTTTCCCTCAGGGGACAGCCAGACAGCAGGGTAATAAGGGATTTAGCTTTCCATTGCCCTTCCCTGTGTACCTACCACAGGTCACAGAGTGGAATAAGAGCTGTGTAAATGCTGAACCTCATGCTATTCTTTTTTTCTCTTATTATTTCACATTATGGTTGACTCCATCCCTCAATTTCTTTTGGGGCTTTAACCACTTAAAAAGCTATAAACAACAGGAACTGAGGTAAACCCAATCCTCAAGTGCCTGTCTCTCATGATCTTTTTGGAAAACTGAACAAGAAATTCTCGTAATAAAATATTAAAGTTCTAAGAAATTCATTAAGGTAGGTGGTTTCTTTAATGATTTATTAGAGCGCCTCAAATATACAGACAGGTTGTTATGGCAGAAGGCTTTTGACCAAATCTAGCTAGAGAAGGCTGGAAGGCATAACACAGTGCCGTTTTATAGCAATAATTATTTTTTTACATGTTATTGTATAGGTTGGTATAATTCATTCTTGCGTGAGAGCACATTCATTTCTTGTGTGAGAGCACACCACCTACTGCTCTAAGGCCAAGATTACCAGTTGTGGCATTTGAACATATTCCGGCAAAAACATCCTTACATGTTCTGTCATAAGTTTTTAAGGAGCCCCCAAAGCAAGAGCAGCACACTTTCACTGTCTGACTGCACTATGGGTGGAGCCTTTCAGAAAAGATTTTCCTCAAGTGGATACCAAGTTGTCATACTGGAAAAGAAGCCAGACATCTTTGAAGTTCGAGTGCATTTTACATTGAAATTTTCTTACTTAAGGCCAGATAGAAGTGACTAATTTAGAATCTTCTCCTGATGCTAAGCCACCTGCCTTTAACATATTGACTAAGGACATCTGGGAGCATCCAGTTCACACTTTTGCCAAGTGCTGGTCAGTACACTTAGCCTGAAAGGTGCTATATAAGACTAAGCTAGCTTGCTTCCTTCCTTTTCTCATTCTCTCGAGATGTGCCCAGGAAAGAATATAATTTCTGAAGGGTAATGATTCACCTGAATCATTATTATCATTATTATTATGAATCACTATGTCTATGCACAAGATTTCTTCAGAGGAGACCCTCAGCAAAGTGGTGGTGTTAAATGAACCTGAAGACTGCTTAGGATTTAGGAAATATTGCTGCAAACATAACCAAAGGGTGTGGATAAATAGTGGTATTGTGCTACTGGAGGTGGAATTCTGCCCAGTCATCTTGACAAGGAAACAAGAGGCAAAGGGAGGGAACTGATTCATAAGGTTGCATCCACAGGTCCTACAGTCCTGCGTAATGAAACTTTTGTCTCTGTGTTGGCATTGTTTGCAGACAGAAGGTCCTACTGGCAGAAAACAGGACACTTGCTGTGTTTGGTGAAATTCCTCTCTAAGACAATCTTCAATTGGCTTTTTATGCCCTGTCGAAACTGGCCTACACCACCTTGTTAGTGGGTATTGTTCCTCCCTTAACAGATGGGAGTGAGTATAGCATACTACTGAACAACTCTGTACCTATTTCAGTTATAATAGCTGAATTTTCTGTGCAGGGCTGTTAAGAAGAGAATGCAATACTATTACTCTAGCAAGAGAGGAAAAATTAGCCAGATTTCTAGAGGCCGGGAAAGAAATGAAAGAGTCTTTTTCAAAAGAAATTTACATCCAATGGCAATTAACAGGGTTTACTTTCTTCCCCAGGACAAAACTATCAGTCTTTTCTGCAACCTACACAAGTTCAGCTGAATGGCTAAGAAAGGTGCATAAATAGGATGCACTAATAGCATAATTGGTTGTGAACTATCAATGTCCGCTCCTTCCTAAGCAGAGATATTTGGTTTCATTAACTATCTTCTATACTTTCTGTAGTAAGGTGCTACTAAGGGTGAATGATGCTCATCCTTTATTGTGTTCTCAAGAAGAAGGAGGGGGAGGGGAAGGAATGAAGAAACTACTTTTAAAAATGGAGAGATTTAAAGTATGCCTAGTACTGAAATGACTTTGTTTACTTTGCCTTTTTTCCAGTATAGGTTTTTATTACATGTCCCAGTTTGGCCTTGTTTGTTGGTTTGATTTTTTTTTAATATCCCTTATTATGCTTGTCTTGCTTAATTCATTCTCTTTTCAAGTCTTCCTAGTGACTTGTTATATATTTTTTCCTTGGAAATGCATGTTTTCCCCATGTTTTAAAGCATGTGTAGTACTAAAAGAAACCAAATTACATTCAGCCTGGAGGCTGAAAGGGTAAATGGGAGGAAAAGTAGTAATTTACTACAGAATGAGGTAGAAGACAGGCTCAAAAATAAGTGAAATAAAAAGTAAATTATATTTAGGCAAAGCTACATGACTTTTTATTTGGCTTGTGGGAGGAATTATGAATGGACCAATCAGAGTTTGAAAATCAAACTTTAAAGCCAACTTCAAAAGTTGCTACATTTTTTCCCCTTTGGAAATATCTCCCAGAAAAGAAAATATTTTTCATGTTCTTTACGTCTCCTTAAGGAAAGTTTGATTTGCTTAGGGAGAAAAACTACAGCTTTAGACCAAATTTTAGATCTCGGCAGACCACCAAGCCAGGCTTTGTATGCAATCTGCCCTGGGGAAGAAAAACCTGTGATGCAGAATCCCTCTCTATTCCTCTCCCCTCCCAAGAGCAACAGTAATCCACTAATGAGCAGTGGCCATAGACAGCTGGGATATTGCCCTTGCAGCCCATTACTTGCAACTTGGTTTCCCCTTGGGTGCCAGAGGTAGAGGGCTTTTGAGGGCTCATTCCACAGGGAACAGCATGAGCGAGCAGCCCTGCCAATGCCTGACTGCACGGCAAAGATACCCACTGTGCCAGCAGCCCAGGAACATGTTCAGTGCTTGGCAGATGTTCTCTTCCTGCCCTCTTCCTCAATTGCAGTCCCACTTTCCCAGTCATAAGCTAGACTTCACTAGGAGAGACAGAGAGAATAGAAGAAATTCTAAAGGGAAGGCAAAGGTAAGCAAAGTAAGGCAAAGCATAGGTTTAGCAAATGACTCAAAAGTACAGCAAAAGTACAACTTCCACTAAATACCAGAAAGAAAACAAGAGCATCCTTAAGTGTGCTGCTGTTAAAAGACATAAAAGCAATTTAGTGGAACAAATCAAATCCCAGAAACTACTTACCCACCTGTAAAATCAGTAACTGGATCGGCAGCACCTATAGGATTGCCTTTATTGTTTGAGGAATACAGCATCTCTTGTTATGGAGCATGCAGACAATAGGAATACATTACAGGGAAATACTTAGGACAAGCATGTGAGGAAAGCAAGTATTCAGTTACCTCCAAAAACCTTTCAGTCATTTCTAGCCAGGTAACTTTGAAAAATACCTCTGTGGAAGTGGATTTCATACAGTCATTATCAAAGTAACAAGATTCTTCACTAGAGATAGCTTAATGGACATAATATCTGAATGTGGAGGTAAGTTTATAGAACTGTGCAATTCTAAAAAACATTTAGAAGGCGGTGTCTTTATTCTCTGCTGGAACTATGTGTACAATGCAAACTAAAACACTGAAAGAGCTACAGCAGATGGGGCTAATACTTAGGCTGCTGCAGTCTCAGTTACATAATTAAAATGTAGCAGCTTCTGTAGGATTTAGTTAAGTTTTTTCATCCCATAAACTGTTTCCATTGGGGTTTCATTGATGTAACATATTTAATACCAGCTCACAGAATAAAGGTGACAATTTCCAGGAAAGTTTCTAAATATCAGACAGTTTACTTGCATTATGAAGCACTGAGCTATTTTTGCTTTATTGAAAGTATTGTGGCCCAGGTTTGCTTTACCAGAATTCTAACACTTCTTATTTTAACACTTCAAAGTTGTTGTGCAGTTAATCTTCAATGAGGATGAGTACATATGACATGTTTGGAAAAGTCCATGCTAGAAATGAGAGTGAGAAGCATGTATAAATTTGTTAACCTCTTCATCTGCATCAGTTTACAGCAATGGATATCATAAGATGTGCCAAGTGTTCTTGAAGGTTTTATTACCTGCCAGATGCCGTTGTATTCTTCATAGTTATCACTCCATCTGCTGATCTCTACACCAATTTTTACGCACAGGATAAAATGGGATTTTGCACATTGTCATGCTATTTAGATATCTTCCACAGGAAAGACTAAGCTGGGTTTTTTAATCATACTGAAGTCTGCTCCTTTTGGCATTAAAAATGTATAAATTAAAAATTTAAATTAAAAATTAAAAATCTAAAAGGATAAATATGAGTTCCAGAAAAGCACAGTTCAGTTGCCTTTTTCAGAAAATAAGTAGTCTGGGAAAGATGGTCTTTGGGGCATCTACAAGATGAAGTAGGAATTTTCTGACTCTGTCTTTTTTTCCTGAAGATGTTGATCCAATGAGATAATACTAGTTGACGTCAAAAAGTTATTTCACTTAATTTTTACCTAATAAGAATAAATTGATAAATCTAATCAATTTTTATCTAATTCTAGATAAAAATAATCAGCTTGAATTGTCTTTTTTTTAAGCTAACATGAAAATAAAAATCCAATCTACAAAGACTTTTGCCTCTAAGTGATTGTAGTGAGTTTAGCATTGGCTAAAATGGCTAGTGTATTTACTAGAATTATTTACTCATTTTTTGATGTGAGATATGAATTAGGAGGAAGGTAAAGCAGGCCCAAAATTAAAAGGTATAAATAAAACTTCATTAACAGATATAAAAGAATAATAAGAATCAGAATAAAACCTTCAGAACACTTATCCTCCCCTTCCCACAACCTCTTTTCTTTCCTGCAAACAATGTAGAGATAAAACCTGGGATTTTCAATCACCTCTTCCATAGTTTTTTATCAGTTTTTGTAGGGAGAGGAGTTTCACTATGCCATGGAGACTCCTCCACAAGAAACAGTTCTCTTGTGGTTTTAATGTCACAGCAAATCAGCCGCCCAGGAAAGGAAAATCTGTTCACAGTGTGAAAGTCCCTCCCATGCCTTGCAGCTTTCCCAAAGCCACTTTCATGGGCTGTGTCAACTTATGGAGTACTATTTTAAGGATGAGATGTTCTGGCATAAAATACTAAAAGTTCTCTTATCTCAGGGAACAGAGATTTTTCTTCTTCTATCTCTGGGGAAATTTTTCTCATCTCTTTCTGTTTAAGCTTCTTATTAGATTACAGCTTTTCAGTATCCACATGCTCCAGCACAAGTGTCCTTTTCTCATGGGCTGTGGGTGAATGCTGCATCCCCCTATGCACTTTATGAATTACAGGGAGAAAATGAAGTCTGATATATCAAAAATATATCGTCACCAAAGCCTTACAAGGAGAATTTCAGCCCAAGACCAAGGCATCTTCTCAATTCTCTCCTAACTAGAATTTGACACCTTTTTTACTGATCTCAGTATCTTATGTTTTCCTTACGTGTCTTCACCTTTTCTTTTTCTTGATTTGGGAGAGAATTTGTGTTCATAGGTTCATTGTTCTCAAGCTTTATCAACTGAAGCAGTTTTTATAGAGTTCTGCAGCTCTGGAAGGTTGATCTCATCCAGGCTGTGGATTGGGGAGATCACTTGCTGTGCCTCTCACTGCTGGTCTTCGCTGACACCGTGTGAGCCATGCCAGCTGCCAGCTCCGCTCAGTGCTCCTCTTCACACGGAGCCCCAGAAACAAGAAAAGCTGCTGCTGCCATTTTTGTCCTTCTCTCCATAGCATGGCAAGCTAAAAGTGGCTAAACAAACTAAGTTCATTGCAAGCCATGCCAAGGCAGCCACGGCCTTGCACTGTTGTTCCAGTCGTGCCAATTTTTTGTCACTCCAGTCCTGGCCATGTGACTGGGCCAGTGGTGGCCCAGTTGCTCCTGGATTGGGCCAGTGGCAGCCACTCCCAGCACCCGGCTGCTCCTGGGCCTTGGGGCTGCTCCTAGCACTGACAGATCATCCAGCCCGGTGGTGCTGCAGGAAAAAGGACCAGCAGGCTCCACCGGGAAGATGCCCAGCCCCACTGGGAAGGGGCCCAGTGGACTCCCCAGTGAGGGGCTCAGCAGCCTAGGCTGTGTGGGGCCAGGTCGGCTGGTTACTTCAAGAGCCAGAATCCAAGAGAAAGATTTCCCGGGTTTGCCTATCTTTAAAATGTGAATCTCACAGAGGTGAACTCAGCTTCTAAATAGTTCAATAGGTTGTGAGTTCTCAGAGCTAACTAGCTATTGGTTTTTACTAGGCACAGAGGAAGCTCTTAGCAGACCCTCCTAGAAACAATCATCTCTGTCAATTAATGCAAAACCAGCACATTGATTTTCTGAGACTTGGATTTATCTTGGTGTTGGAGTGAGACAGCTTTCTAAATCTTTTGGTCTTCTTTCCTGTCTTCCTCACCTCTCTCTAATAGACTCCATCTATCATTAATTTGTTCAGTGTGTATTAGAACTTGTTTTAGCTCCTAGTGTGTATTAGCATTTATCTAACCACTCTTGTTGTAATAGATTCCGTCTATCATTAATTTGTTCAGTGTGTATTAGAACATGTTTTAGTTGTTAGTGTGTATTAGCATTTGTCTACCTATTTTAATTAAGTTGTATGAGAATTAGTCTGTTCAGAAGATCATGAAACCACTTCTGCAACACAGAAAATACAAGGTCATCTGAGAGAGAACATAAACTCCTTCCCAAAATATTTCCTAAGCAAAGAAACCAAGAAATTGTAAAAGCTGCAGAAATCTAAACTGAGCCTTGGTTAAAAGACAAAGAGATAAAACCCAGACTGCGAACAATTAGCATTGGAATGTAGCCTTATCAGTTTCTAAGCCAAAGCCAGGAAGAGAGAGAAAACATTTGTTAGAAAAAGTTAAGAGATCAGGAAGACCTAAATTCCAGAGACAAGAAAACAGCCCTGACATGCAGAAAGAGTTACCTCAAAAGCTAAAACCAACAGGAAAAAGAAACTCTCCCCGAAACAATAACCAAGAAGGGGGGCGAAGTGGAGAATCTCCCCCCATTCAACCGCCAACCGGAGATTTTCAGAAGAAAAAAGATACAAAAAGCTGTACCTTATGAGAAGGAGTTGCAGACCGACCTTTGAGAGCTTGGACTCTGTTGGCTGCCCAACGCGTTGTATCCCTGTCTCCCTATTGCTTGCAAATTAAACAAATTAATTTTATTGCCTTCGTCCCTTGTCTATTATTTTCGGGACCCAATTTTTTAATATCTACCTATAACACTCTCCAGTGGGAAACCAATATTTCATTCAGCTATGATTACCATATTCTGTTCTTAATTAGGTGCAACATGATGAACAGTTTATCAAATGTTACTCCTCTTTGAATGCAATGAAGAATGTTTCAAATTTGGCAGGGGGGGAGATCCCCTTCCTAACTTTTTCTTTGAGACCAGGAGAGCCTGGGCCAGTTATGCAGGACTTTGTTATTTCTTCAGACTTTCCATGTTTTCTGGCCATGCTCACACACTAGCTTACTGGCAGTGGCTGCACTTCTGGGAGGTCATGCCAGCGCTCACCCTCCCCATAGGTGCTTCCCATTATATCACTGCTTCTGGAGGAAAAAATATGCTCAGAGCTTTTGTGTATCTCCAGGGGATCCTGTCTTCCTCCTGTACGTAATTGCATGGGAAGGGCCCATGACTGAGGTGTCTGCACAAGCCCTGGCTCTCATGCCTGCCTCGCAGCATTCCTCGGTCCAGGTCAGAGTTACACAAGCTTGCCTGCACGCAGTTGCCGGAAAAATCTGAATCTACAAGTCTTTGTCTGCAAGGCTTGGGAGCTGCAGGCATCCCATCACTTTTGATCAGTCAGCCAGTTGTTTATTCATTCCTGCATTACAGAGGGTTATGTCTAGGTGGTACTTTTCGAGTGGATGTGAGCTGTGTTTGCTCCGCAAGCTGACCTGCATCATGCATGCAGATACAGATGATGGCATTCCCAGTCCGGTTGAGTCCCACTGTGGGACTCTCTGTGTCATCCTCAGCATCTTGTTTCAGTTACTCTGCTCAACTTGGGGCATGATCAGAAGCCACTCCATTGGCCCTCACTTTGCCCTCCTAATCAACTATGTTTCAGGCCAATGGAGAGGCAGTGCTCTGCAGATTGGGCACTCAGCTGGAGCACAGTGCCAGTCAGCACTGCCACCTGGACTTGGAAAGTTGTTTTCTAGCTTGATTCCTTATGTTCTTATTACACAAAGGCTCTGCATCCAGGGTGAAGTCTTTAGAAGTCTGAGTACATTACCCATATCTGTGGGAAGATCTGTGTTGTCTATCACAGTGTCTATCCAGAATGACCACAGTGGCTTTCATGAGCCTCAGGTGTATGTTGTATCTTCATAATTACAGTCAGGTCTTTTCAGAGTTCCTCATGTTTAGATTTCGGGCCTGGGTCATCTTTAGATTTAAACTTCCATGAGCTTTGACCTATTTGTGTCCATGTTCTTCATATTAACATGACCTTGTAGACATACATTAACTATTGGAGGCATCATTATGTTCTTTTAAAACTAGAAAATCTGCAAATGCTGTATGCTGAATAATGACTTCTTTTATGCTACACTACTAGGAAGTTTAAACTTGTCTGAAAGGATTTAAACCTTTGATATACAGTGTTACTCTAGAAAGAGAAAGAAACTGCTAGTCATTCATCATTTAGCCTAATTCTTTTACGTATGTTTTTTCCATTTAACAAGTGGATGGCACAGTAGAAAAAAAAAGTTACTAAAATGTTCACTCCTTTTAAATCACTCCTGTTCCAAGTCATAAAACTCCTGCAAACTGTAATAAATTTCAGTTCCCCATAGCAAGTTCCACTGAATAGAGCATAGAATTAAAAATGCAAAAAAAGCAACTATTCAGCTAGCTAATACTATGTAAATTTTGCCTTTGAAAGTTACAGTATAAGAGGCACTCATTTGCACCGATCCATGCTAAAATGTTTATTTTCTTTATTTCTCCCTCACTGACCTTCAACAATTTTTCAATACCCTAAAGCCTGAAATGTACTTTTCCTCTTTAATATTAGATAACAAGTACATTCTAAAGGTTAGAAATCATTATTATATGGATGGGAATCCACCCCCTATCTGACTTCATAATCTGTCTTCATTCACAATGCTGTCATATTGCCATTAGAAAATACCTCCACCTGAGCTTTGTAGTATTCCTCAGCCATGCCTTTTGCATGAGCTGTCAGGAGAACAGGTTATTCCTTTGTGAAGAGCTTCTTTCCAAGCCATGAGAAAAAACCTATCTGGTTTTCTGCCTCTGCTCCCCAGTTCCAGCTAGCTTCGCGGGCCAACCCCAGCCGACCTCGACCTCCTGGGAGCTTCCTCCTGAGCAGAGGCAAAGCCTTGGGTTGGGAAGCTCCTCAGCTTGGGGGTGTTGGAAGAAGCGACCAGGACTTGAGGGTCCTCTCAGAAGAGCGGTCCTCAGAGCAAAGGGTGAAGGAGGACACCTGAGCCAGCAGTTCCAGGGATAACAGCTTTATTAACGACATAACAGTCCTGAAGGGTGCTGCGCTCAGGCGCCTCGAATACAGAGCTTGCGCTTACTTATAAAGGGAAGGAGTGGTTCTTGGGAGAACCACTCAGATCCAGGTAATGAGGTGGGTCAAGATGTTAGACATGGGAAAGGACCAAATGGATATTTAGGGGTTTTCCAGAGAGTGAGTTGTGGGTAAGGGAGTGATTTGGGTGATGGATAGGGAATTCTCTGGAAATAGGGGTTGAGTTATGGGTGATGTGACAGTGAAAGGGGCATGGTCTGGGAAAAATGACAGCTGTGTGGGTAGGAATACAGATTTTTCTGGAAAGGTGGAACAAACCGTTCAGCATGGGAGGAGGAACAGGACAAAACCATTATAACTTATTATAGAAATTGGAATAAATTCCCAAATCCACCGCAACAGTTTTCTTTGAAAGAGCAAGTCTTACAACAGCAACTTAGATATTGAATTACTTGATGATCAGACTACTTAATTTCTGCTTAGTGCTATTGAAGGAGAAGCAATGATGACTAATGGAAGCCTTACAGGGGATGAGAAAAGTATCATATACATGCTCTAGGAAGAGGAAGTCTAAAATGCTTGGTTTTTTTGGTGGGCACACCTGAGCAGGGCAGAGAAGCACGAAGGAGGTTGTCTTTAAAACTCAGATGCAATCAGAATTATAGCCACGACGTGATGCCTCAGATTCAGATGGAAGACAATACCAGGAAGATGATGGTGTGTTTGACAGAAAGGGAAGCCAAGCTGCCTTCAGCCCATCATCAACATCATGAAATCTTCGGGAATGAGAAATGCTGTTTCTTTCAACACTATTTTGATGGACAGAAAATTACTCTGGAAGTAAACAAAGCCTATGTGTTATCTAAAATACGTATCTTAACTCTATACCTCCTTATTCAACTGGCCTGTGGTTGCTGCAGAACTTTAATGAGGAAATGTCCTCTTAAATCTGGTTTTCTTTAACTTCTTGATGTTATTTTCCCTTTCTTATAAAACAGCAAAAGCATCTGTGACTCAGAGGTGCCCTGTCAGAGGAAGAAGCTGCAAAACCATAAATAAGATGCAAAGCCAGGCGAGGCCAACTACCTTAACTCCTTTGCTACTGAGAAGAATCTTTGAGGACTACATGTGTAGCTGGGATTTTGTTCATAACAGATATTTACTATCTGAGGACCAAGTCTGGCTCTCCACAAAAATTCCAGAGGCAGGTGCAACTATGACAAGCATAAGAATTTCCTCTAATTAGCAGAGTAATTAGGGATATGGGACTTATCAAGGTCATATAAAATAGAAACATACAAGAATATTAATTAATGCTAAATTAATTGAGACATTTTTGAAGGATACAAATGAGTCTTGTTGATATACCTAGCAAAGATCAAGCTGTCCATTTAAAACATACGGAAATAGTCAAAAGACATGACTTTGGAGATGATGTGATCACTCTGCCTTTTCAGGTGACCCAATTTCCACAGCCTTTGGCCAGAAAAGCCGAATCCTGCTAGCACGACCTACAAAATGAGGCAAGGGAAACTCTGACTAGTCTAAAATTAAAGAGGATAGGGAATGTGTGAATAAAATTGATAGAAACTTTTTGACCCCAGTTCCTCAGGCTAAGTTTCTGTTTGCCTCTTACTCTGTCACATTATTTTGTATTAGTGAAAGTGCATTGTATTAACTTATATAACTCAATGTGTAATTCTTCATGGAAAAAAAATCAAACAGGAACCAATCTGAAATCGTATGCATACTATTTGGGGATGCTTTATTTTCATTCCTTAAAAGTTTTTTGCATTTTTGCCTCTTGGGCAGAACACTGTTTTGACTGCATAACTGCTAAGTGTTTATCAGTAATAAAATAAATGTCATATGTGATTGTATGCACTTATTGTAGGGGATAAAATTCTGCATTTATGGGAAGCAAGTTCCCATTTTATGCCTGTCTTCTGAATTTACTCTGAATTTCCAATCTGCAACTCAACAGGTGTTGTTAGTGCTATTCAACATGTAGTACTGAGGGCAGATTCAAGCACTCTCTCCTAACCAACCTGATTCAGCTGCTGTTCACAACACCAAAACAGCCTCCCCCCAGACACATTGCCCTGTTGCTGCTTGCCCCTCAAGCTTATTAAAAGTATTCTTCAATACTTGCTCATCAAATCCGACTGACTTCAACTGGCACTTTCTGTGTACACAAAGAATTCGAGGTCATGACTCAGAGCTGCAGCATCCTGAAACACTATAAGCAGAATAATTGCAGAGAGAACACATATCATTATACTTTTTATAGAATGACAACAAATTGTCAAAATTGGTCCAACTCATTCATTTTTTAATGGGAGGAGGAGGACAGGACTTCTGTAGCTTAGTGATTACAGTTATATAAATAATTAGAATTGCAAAGGTTCCCTCTCATCCTTTCAAAGCACTGTGTTGTTTCAACTGTGCCCCTTTTCTGTACATTTCTTCAGTTTGAAAGAAATGGTGACTTAATTGAAAGTCAACACTTTCCAGCTTCTTAGCACTGAAATGTGAAAAAGCAAAATTCAGAATGCCTTTGTTCTGCCTGATGTGGTTCAGAAGTTGAGAGTGTGTCAGGCGGTACTGTCAGAAATCTAAGGAACATTACAAAAATACAGACAAATGTTTGCAATATTTCCACTGACTTTCTGATATGTATAGTAATGTGAAAATCTTACACAGGCAGGTGTGGAGACCCTGGGAGGCATCCCCTGGGTTGAGGGAACAGAGAGGTTTTCCCCCAAAAGCCTGTTGGGATCCCATTGCCTTCTTCCCTTATTCCTGCGCCCCTGGACCACTCCCTCCCTATTCCCTGACTGGCCCCTGGTCTGGGCGCTGCAGCAGACGAGGATCACCCCTGGTCTGGGCAGGAGGAGGAAGCTGGATCTGGGACATATGGGTGCCCAGGAACTCTGAACCATCTCTCTGCATGGCTGAACATCTGTGGATATTATACAGCGGCCCCTGTTAGTTTTTTACCCCAGTGGGGTGAGTTTAAAATTTTGGCTTCTTCCTCCTTTGACTCTCCGGTGTTGGGAAGAGACTAAGTTAAGATGGAAAAAACATTCCACCACCCAGGCATAACAAGAAGTTTACCTCTACATTAGAAAGATTTTTATTCAAGACAAATTTTATTTTTCAGAGTGTTTTCAGGGGGTTGAAGTGTTTTGTACACTGGATATTCAAGCATTTTCCCTATCTTTCACAAAAATCAGTCCTAAACAATGAAGTGTTGGAAGTAATTTGGGGAAAATTAACAACTGGTAAAAAACTTACCAAGAATTCGTTCCTTTCTTTAATATGATGCTGAAGTGCCTTTTGAAACTTGAAGATAGTTAACCCCAGCCGAAAACCCCTCCTCTGTCTTCCCTTCTCTGTGCCCCTGCACCTCCTCCCCCGTGA
>VWYI01044256.1:0-50296 GCA_013399455.1 Anthoscopus minutus
TGGTTTACATTTTTATTTATTTCAAAGGAAGGTTCTGTGATCCTTACCAATACCTGTCTTTTCAAACCAAGACAATGTGAAATTTGCGCAGCTGTGAAAAATCATACCATCACTGTCTGTTACAAAAGCCTAGAGATGGAGTTTCATTTCCCTGGGATGTAAATTCTCAGGTTACACAATGGGACTTAAACAAGGAAACTTTTCAGACAATTTAGATACAATTTGCCATAAAACTGCTCATGCTTCTGCTGCAATTTTGCATGTAAATTTGAAAACTTTATAAGCAAAATACAAATAATCAATTACAAATTTACAAATAAGCAATTGAGTCAACTGAAGTGAACTTCAGAAAGAAGTGAAGGTGCTAAATGTTCTAATTACCTTCAAAGCAATATAGCATTATTGTCATTAACATAAAAATTATCTTTTGTAAGTGACTTCTGTGTAGGACAAGTGTTTCTGAGTAGCAGCAGAACAAGTGGAACATATATACCAACATATATCACTCATCTAACTGTCATACATCACTGATTAGATTAATCCCACTAAGTAAGATTAATCCCACTAAGTAAGATTAATCTCTGCATGAAGCACACAGCTGCTCCTCAGCATGTATCCCACACTGTTCTCTTGTGCATTTCTACAGCTGCAGGGAGAACTTTTATACTACTTTCCCAGATGCAGTAACCTTGTTCAGCAAGAAGCAGAGAGAGCAAAAAGTTCCAATTTCCAAAGAGATTAGTTCAATAGCATCCTAATATTTGAGGTAAAGAATTTGACAATGACAAAAAATACTTAAGGTATATTTCAAAGAAAGTAGTTTTGAGCAACAGAATAGCTCTAAAGCCCTTCTCCATGATGCTATTTAATAAAAAAGCCAACTGCAGCACAGGGGTGAGCATAAACATGATCTTGGCATCAGAAGCAGTCATTGGGGAACCTCTGGAGTGCAGCAGATTCTATTACTAAGTTAAGTCTTTAGGAGACAAGAGGTACCCACCTACTTCTCTTTGTCTTTTCCAGTGTAAACAGGTCAGAACTCACTCTGGTGGCATTTGCAAACACATCACATGCCTAAAAGGACCAATTTTACAAATACAGGGGGAACTGTAAAGATTACACAGTTCAGTGTAAATCATCCTCTTACCTGCCACAGATGCAAGTGTAGGAGGTGTGGCGCATGCCACCTCGAGAGTAGCAGTAGTGCTGGAACAGGCTGCAAAGAAACAAAGGTGGTAATTAATGATTTATACAAAATCAGGGAGAAAAACAAGTTCTGCTTGAGTACAGATGTGTTGGTGTAAATCCCCAGCTGCCCAACAAGGCTCTCTTCCCATTTCTGCTCAGCTGAACACTCCAGTTGTCCCACATTCAGCTCAGCAGCCCTGCAGAGCTGCACGTGATTTCCACAAAGCCATTAAGCAACTCCACAGCAGAGAAGAGGGGCTCAGGGGCAGCTTGGTGACCTCAAATGGCAATTGCTTTCCTTACAGCTCAACACCAAAAGGGAAATTTCTGTTGGCAAGAGAGTTCATCTAACCACAGAGCAAACAGCATGGTAACAGTTAAAATGCTGAAGCTGATAAAGCTGGCCAAACTCTCTGAAGTGGAATTGAGAAAAACGCTGCACAGCTGCATTTCAGGTACATAATCACATCCATGTAATTCTTTTCAATCCTGCTGCCCTCAATCTATGTCATGTAGATTCAGGGAAAGTGAAGTCCAGCCAGCCCTTCATGGAGGAAAGAGCTTGCCACACTGGTCAAAGCTCTTCAAAGTAATTTCTGCAGAAGCCCTCTCATTTTTACCAACTCACAGGCACCTTCTGCTGGAAGCTGAAGTAAATATCCCCTAAGCCTGATTTGCACCTGACTATGCTGTTCACCCTTCCCTCCAGACAAGCCAGCAGAGCTCTCCCTTCACATAAAACCAGGTACCTCCTGCACCACAGTCTGGGCTGGAATGGACAGTCTCATGTTTTCTTGTCTGTAGCACATCAGACTTACTCAATTTCAGACTGTGATACCTAAACACCTCTGTGATCTTTCCCTGCCCAAACATGGGGAAGAAAAATAACACAAACTCAATCCCAAGAGCAAGATCATGTGGTAACACGAGGCCAGTTCTCCTGCAGCCTATAAAGGACAGTACAACACAGCATTGTTTGCTTTTGTGTAAGCTTGGGACAGGGAAGGGAGAACAGCCTGTGGAATTCCTCTTTCACTGCCATCCTGCTGGAGGAGCTGTTTGGCCTTCAAAAGCATGACAATATTTTCATCTTCACTGTCAAAGTCCCCCTCACATGAGGGCAGATGTGCCCAAAGCACAATTAATATAGGATTAGGTGCTTTACGAGCTAAGCACATATCATGGATCTTTTTATTCTTTTTGAAATATGCTCTGGTTACAATCCAATTCCCTGTAATACTGAATGAATTCCAAACCTTCATTTCTTGTAATACTGAAATAATTTCATTAACATAGAGTGATAATGGTGCTGTTCAAAGAATAGAGATGTTGTGATTTTGTCCTTCTTCAGCAGCAAGCCATAGAACACAATTCAAATTCAAAAGATAATAAAGACATGACATGCTTGTAAATCTAAACTGGATTTTAAAATTACACAAAATGACAGTATTTAAAGAGAAACAAAACAAAACATACAAATTAATCACATATGAAAAAAGAAAAGCTTCCATTTAGAGACTCGGTAGAGGGATATTCTGTTTACAAGACCTTTTTTTTTTGTTCACAATACTGTGGTGGTTTATAAGGCAGAAAACACTAAGTTTGTTTTGGTCCATAAATGAATAATGGCAATGAGTAGATCAAATTCCAGAGAAGTTGAGGAGAAACTCTGGCATGCTGGGAACCCAGCAGAGATATCACTGAACTGAGCTAATAAAATTTAGCACCTGAACTGTCAATTTTTCTAACACAGACATTCTTTCATGGAAATGGACATTTCATATGGAAACATTTACTTGCAGGCAAGGTTTACTCTGTAAGACATGATATTATACACAAATATTTTGCACAATAATTATACTGGCATATATGTATAGTTACATTTTAGGAAGCAATTTTTGTGTATTTTATAACTCTTCACCTTAAATGACTGAATAAATTACATCCTCTAGACAGCAACTTCCAGTAACCTTATAAAGAACTTAAAAATTAAATGTAAAAATGAATTAATGAAGGCTCTAAACTTCTTTCCATCATCAGTGATGCACAATAGCAAGGTTTATTTTTCCATATGAAAACTGATCACATATTCATAGTCACAATTAATATGAAACTATGCAGCCAGTAATGGTAGTCACCCTCCTGCAATACTCCCTGACTAGCAATAAAAAAATTAAGACATGCTTTGTATAATCCAGCTATTGCATTAACTTTGTTTCTGTTTTTATCAAACATCATGGACTTTTAAGACTAAGAAAGAAGGTACTATCTTTGTGATTGAGCTGATGATGGTACAACTTTGCTAGTAAAATTACTCACATCACTGTTTAGAATTTACTTTTTCAGGGCATGACTTCATGCAATTGGAAAAAAACTCCAAAATTTCCATCAGAGACAGTGTCATGGGTTACAGTACAAAATGTAATCAAAAGTGTGTTATTCTATCACCATCTGCTGGAACTGGAATGAGGGGAAGTGATGCAATCTTGTGTTGATGAGCCAGCTGATAAGAAACCAGCAGGACAATTTCCTTATTTCTCCCACCCATCCTCCCTCTAGGGAGTGGTTTTCTGCTGATGGGCCATTGAGTCCACTGATAAACTCACATCATCCCATTGGAAAATGCTCCATCCAAGGGGAGAAGCTGATGGGCCATTGAGTCCACTGATAAGCTTATCATCCCATTGGAAAATGCTNTGACTTTGTCAGTGGCTTTCTTTCTTTTCTTTCTATTTCCTAATAAATTGTATTTCTGACTTGGAGTCTCTCACTGGTTTTGTTCTCAAACCAGTACAGACAGCAAACATCCTTGTATAATATGGCATAGATAAGTGAAGGTCTGATATCCTTTTGGTGACAAAGGCTGGCTTTTCAAAGCTAGAAGGTGCAAATGTAGATTTAGAGAAGATGCCATGAGTTTGCTGGTAAAGTCCCAGTTCCACTGAAGTTAATGTAGATTCTGCCACTGGACTTAACCACACCAAAATTTCACTGTCTATGCTCTGTAAGAATCTTTATCCATAAGAACATGAAAGATTAAAGCCTGAAATAGCTGGATGGTGTATCTGGCACTCTGCATGCATTGCAAATATTGCATCCTGAACCCCTCCTGGTCTTTTTGACTGGAGGATATGTGTGTTCAGCCAGTTTTATGTTGGCACTTGGTGCTTTGCCCCGAGCTTTTAATGCAACCAACAGAGGCAGAAATGAAGCAGCTCTTTCTCTTCTCCTTCTTGCACGGGTTTCAAAGCTTCCTGCCATGTTTTATGCAGTATTTCTCCAGAGGGGCAGGTGTGTCACTTACCATGCAAGTATGGCCTCAGTGGTGTACCCAGCCCAGCCACTGGTGCATTGGCCTGTCACATGTCACCTGTCAAAGACAGCTTTGCTAGAGCTACCATGGGCTGTGCATTGCTTTGGACACAATTGGGTTTGTTGCTGTTGCTATGTAGAGGAACATCCTGGGTTTGGTCCTCTTTTTTTTTCCCAAAGTCATCACTTTTTTTGACTGACAATATGCAGAGTTAAGGCAGTTTTTAAAAAACTCACTGTTTTTATCATCAATTAAAAAAAAACCCAAGTATTAGTCACCATCAACTCAAGTAAATCTGACATGAGTGCACTTCCCCTCCTTGCAAATTTGCTGAGGCACAAGATAATGTTAACCCCACTGCTCTGCTGAGTCTCAACTGCCTCACTGACTTGAGAGAAGAAAACTCCTCTTTCAGAAATAATGGGTTATTCACCAGCAGAAATAAGAGAACAAGTCTATATTGCTGTGTTTCAGATCTTATGGAGTACTGCATACTTTCAGACAAATCTCAGAATGTTCAAAACTGCCTAAAAAGCCATTAAAGTAAAACCTTCTATGAACAGTCAAATTATCAAAATCACTCTGACAGTGATGTTTGTGGTTTATGGTCATCTTTAGTCCAGTTTCTATTGCTATCTAATCCACATTGACAATTACATCCACATGTGTGCTATGAATGGAAATTGCATTAAATAAGATAGTTTAATGTCAACACTTTTCCTAGTTTAAGGGAATTTATAGCAAAAAGACACAAAGCAGGGGGAATAGAACTATCTGTATTGATTGTTCTCACATTTTGCTTATTTTCAGGTCTTTCTCATCACTAGAATACAACATATCTATACACACTGAGCAGCATTATTTTTATTTCCCAAAGTAAGTACACAAATAATCTCTAATTTTAATTATCACCAGCTCTTCCTGAGTCATAATAAATATTTATATGAAAGCAACATTTGCATTTCTCAGCTATCACTCCTGAAACCAAAACACTTCCAGATCAAAAAGGTTCAAATTTTAAATAAAAATCCAAATAAGTATTTTGACCTGTATCTTACAAAACCAGTAAGAAATGCAATTACAGAAAGCGTAATAAACATGGAGAAAAGAAGACAGAAAGAACTAAAAGCAGCAAGAATATCTGAGCAATATCTGACCAAAAGAATATTTAAACCCTTGCCAAGTTTCTGTAACACTGCCCAATACATTCCTCAGTGACATTTTCTGACAGCCCCACATGCTCAGTAACTGTGGCCAAGTGCTGCAGAAGGAGACATGCACATCACTTTAGGCTGCAGGAAGTTACTCATCCCAAGGTTTGTGATGAGAGAGAGAGAGAAAACTACAGAATAATCCTGTTCAATATTCCCAGATACTGCATCTAGGACCCCTGTGGATACTGGTAGTTCAAGAACCCAATTTTTAGGTTGTTTATCACAGAGATCTGCTGTCAACTTGCCCTGTGAAGCATACAGAAAAGTCAGGGACACTTGTCAGTCAGTATCTCATGTTGCTTATATTGAAAACATATATTTGAGAAAGTTGCCTCCTAATTAAAAGAAACTTTTGTATCCTTCTAAAATATTCTTGAACACAGCCCTAGAGAGTTGCCTTGAAATGCAAGCAGTTGGGTTTGAACTATAAATTGGAAATCACAGAAACTTAGGGGAGTTCTGGACAGAATTTGGAGGATTTTCTATAGTTTCTTCTTTTATTTTTACAACTACAATTAGAAGATGTAGGTGAATATCTATTAGTTACCTGTGCACTGAATTACTTTTGAATTACAACTAGAATGAATGTGTGAATTACATGCTTCTGTATGGTGTAAATATGAAGTATAATAACCATGATATAAGCTAAAATCCAAAGTCTTTCTTAAAGCATTCACAGAAGGCCAAATATTCCAAAGCTGATCTCTCTAGTTATACCAGGACTGAAAATCATTATTTTGATGATTTAGACACATAAAGATCTCCACAAAAGAAAGCTATAAATCCCAAACCCCACAAAATTGTTGAGCCACAGTAAATACAATTTGCCTATGATTACTAAAGCATTTATACTTAACATCAAACTAGGCTGAAAGAAACATGCTCAGAGGAAAGAAGACAAGGTGTCAGCAACAGCCCATCAGTGAACACAGGAGCAAGGTGAGCAGAGCTTCCTTTAATCCCACACTAGACATAGTGAGGTTCTTAAAAACAGAGCATTTTCCTTTGTTAACCTACTTACTCCACTAATGTAATTTATTTTCCATGGGCAACTAGATGTTTAAAGGCTTAGCTTATCTAATCCTATTTTCATTTAGTTCACAACAGCACACTGCTGTACTGCAAAACATCTCTGAGGTTGTTTTGTTTTGTTAAAAACAAAAGTCAGTACTTCATTGCAAAAGGGTAAAATGGAGTGGAGAAGTGTAGGAGGAATAATCCAACTTACTGTTAATGAACAAACAATGGATTACTAACTTGCAACCACAGATGAACAGCACAATGAGCAGATGAACAAAGTTATTCCACACCTTGGAGACTATATACTTAATGATTTATGCCTGGAAGTTGTTTAGAACAGGACTTGCAGATCCATGAACAGCAGGAAACAAAACCACTTCTGTGCACTGACTTCTCAAACTAACTGGATGCACCACTCCTAATGAAAATTTTAGATTAAAATCCCTGGCTGGGTTATTTTGCATGTTCACATACAAGAGCTGCTGAAGCTTACCAGAGATATTGAAAGGAGCTATACTTTGAAGCATCTCTATTTACAACTCTCCTAATTTGTGTCATGCACAAGCACAAATAATATGTGATTAATTAAAAAAAGTTGATCCTTCTGAATTCTAACATCTAGATTATGTTCTCATTTTTGCTGTGTTTTTTTAAAATAAGTTATTTTTCTTTATGTGCAGCAATAATAGAACCTTAAAAGTGACCAATGTCATTCGAGTTCAGCAGGGACAGAAGAAGTGTAACTTTGGCAAGCAGGTTTGACGCAGGGAACTGGCAGCACCTTAATGTAAATATAGAAAGAACACTTATGAAGTAAGAAAGAGCTGTGTAGAAGCAGCACAGGAGTAAGTGGTTTCACCTCTGTAATAAAAAATTCATACTGGGATTTCTAAGTGTTTTACTTCTCTGCACTAAAATGGATCACAAGCCAGAGCTCAGTGAGGGGACAGAAGGTAAGATTACCCTAAAATGCAGGTAATATTTTAAGATACAAAACAACACAGATCAGTAAGAGTACCATTCCTTCAGGAAGCAAAGTCCATCAAGGTAAAGCCATTAATACTCCCTGGAAACCAGAGACACACCAAACAGGACATTCACAAATAAAACAAAACTCGGCACTGTCACATATGTCATATATGATTTGCAATGATTAAAGGTAATTGATAGTATCAGTTCAAGAACAGAGAGTTTAGGTGAGGGGTAATTACAATTTTAATTGTATAATTGGGAATTATAAATCACCTGTCTTATGTAAAGAATAACTGAAGAGCTTAAATGACATGAGCTGATAATTCATCTTTTTGTCTAAGCTGCACAGGTTGATGAATTTAGAGAATCAAGAATTGCATTTTCTTCACACACAGAGACATTTCCTTTCTGTTTTTGAATTTCATAGTTCTCCCTTTTATCTATTCCACATGAAGAAAAACTTCCTCCATCAATTTGCAAATCTAGAATTTTTGAATGATTTTGAGTGATTTTTGAGTCAGACATAACTCTGATACTGCAGTAGTTTTAAGATTTCCCGTGGAATGATCTCCCCTTCTCCCTTCGAGACAGACTAACGTTTCAAACAGGACTGTTGGAGTTTAATCCAATTTTTTTCTTTTTCCAGTATGAAGGAAGTGCAACAGCTTTCAAAGATGTGATTTTAAAGAAGATGCATATGGACACTCTCACTTGATTTATCTTTCATGTGATTCTACACTGGTGCCTCATCTCTAACTCTGAAAATTCACCAGGTTACACTTTTTCCCAGTCCAGCTAAGCCATTTCATTACCAATGTTCAAATGCAAACAATGATTATGTAAGCCTATAACCTCCTACTCAGCTGATGTTTTTCCAGAAGACTGGCAAGACAATGGAATGGGTACCCTAGAGAGGATGGTTACCAGGAATGCTCTGTAAATACCACTTTTCAATAAGTCAGTTTTAAATTAACACTTAAGAAGCCTTTAAAAACGTCTTCAGGTATGGTTGTCAAATTACTATTTTCCAGAAACTCCTTTAACTCTACTCAGAAAACTCACTTATCATTTGTCAGAAGTGTTTGACTCACCTGCATAAAACCCAGTGGATTCAAACATTATGACTATTATGCTACTGAAGTCTTTAACAATCAATCTTGTTGAAATACAGTTAGTGTTTCACAGCAATTGAGTTGATTAAGATATTCCTAATAAAAAGGTTTCATGTCAACTCTGACATGTTAGTCAAGGTCTACCTCACCTTCTGGTTTTTGGTAAGCAGAAGCTCAGAGGCAGGAGGTGTGTGCTCTGCTGGCACAGGGGCTGTTACAGAGAACTCAACCAGGAATTCCCACAGCACTGCAGCAGGGCTCCAGCCAGGCCAAGCAGGCAATGGACAATTACCATAGGTATGGACAGGAAATCCTGCCTACTATGAGAGCTGGCCATGGCTGTCATTCCAGCTGTGATTAGACCAGCACAGGTCATGAAAGCGAGCTGATGTGAATGAGCCACCCTGCTGCCACAGCCCTGTGCCACAGCAGGTAAAAGGGTCACTTCACTGCCCTGCTGCTGGGAGCTTCAGCACTGCCACCAGGAGCACGGGGTCAAGGTGGGAACTTGTCCTTCTGTGCTGTGCTAAGCCCACACTGCGTGTGCTCCTTCCTGCTCCTGCCTCTGCCAGGGGTGTACGCAGGGGGCTCCTCCTGCTCTGCTCCTCTGCAGTGAGGAGGAGCTATAAACCCTTGGACAGGATTTCTTTTCATCCATTTTACTGGGCAGAAGGATTTTCAAATAGTTTTCAATCTTTACTAAACACATAAATGGAAAATGGATCCTGCTGCTGCACTACAATGCAATGATCACTCCAAAGGTCTCTGTTTTAATTCTTCACCAACTCCAAAGACCACTTGGAAATACATCTAGTACTAACAAGGCAGAACAAAGTTCTGCACTGGCCTACATTTCATATTTAATTTAATGTTATGGAAAGAGATGGCACAGACTTTCCTGAGACTCATTGCTCCATTTCCTGCTCTAATATTTCTAGATCACAACTGGCATATTTTAAATTAAATTTTTTGTAGTTTAGACCTATTTATCAACAGCTAATTAATGAGGTCTAAATCCTTTGATGACAGAATGATTAAGCTGCATTTTAGCTAATCCATCTTTAATTAAAATGCTGGGAGCAAACCATTTCTGGATGTGTAAAAAAGACACATTTATAGATGCTCACTCTTTAACTATGCATTATGTAAAGCCAATAATTAGAAGAACTCATAATTTCAATTATATTTTAATTACTGTTACATATAAAACATGCTTTAATAGATGTAATGCAATACATTTTCTTTCTTTACAGCCCGCTAATCATTCCTACTGGGGGGACAGCCACATAAAAAGAAGTTTAATATATGCGATAGAGCAGGAATCTTTTTCTAGCTTTGAACCAATTCTCTCTCCATTTCTTCTTTGCAGCAGAAAGGTACTTAATTATCTCCAGATCTAAACCACAAATGAATCCCTATAAATCCCTGTTAAAACTCTAAAAGGAGATTAGCAGTAACTGACCATAATAAAGAGAAATGCTTGATCCTTATTATTGCACCAGCATGTCCTCAAGTTTCTTCAACTCAAAGCACAAGGCTATTAAAAGCCTGCTAGTTAGGAAAAAATAGAAGGTGACAATTAACCAATTTTCCTATTTAATTCCTTTCTAATTTTAGGAAACAACAAGAAGCAAGAGAGGCTTTAGTTACTGGAGGAGTCATCAATTTTCATTTCTTTAGGTATTCCCTTGCCTCCTTCTGGGAGGGGAAGGTGGTAGGTGAACATAGTGTCAAGGCTGCAGCCAGCTCCCCATCACCTGCATTCATGGGAGGCTGAGACTTATAAAAGTGACAGTGATAAAAGTTTAACTGTTCTTTACTACAGCTAAGACAGTTTTCAGTGCAAATCTCTTTCAAAAGCTGGTCAGGAACACTCAATATCCCATAGCAATTCAACATTTAAAACTGCATGTTATTGCAATAGATTTTGTTTAGCTAAGACAAACTAAAATGTGATAAATTACTGGTTTTCAGCTCTCCATGTTCCAAGTAGTTGTACATCACTGTAAACTGTTTTATGGCTTCACTGCTTGCAGTGATCTGAATGTGACATGAGGAAACAAGTAACTCCATAGGAGAATCCTGTTTCCCCATTATACTGTACTTTACAAATATTTAAAAAGGTATATTCTGATTCAGATATGTTAAAATTGAATTTTCATGTTGATTTCTACTCTTTGGAAATGTTGATGGAATTGCAATTATTTCAGTTTATTTCAAGTTTTCTCTAGAAGTATTTAACATTTAAAATACCATGATAGTTAAAGATGTTTTCAGCACAGGCACCTGTCATGAAGTCACTGAACATACAAATACTGAAATAACCACAAAACAAGACCTGAGCTGCTGTCTAGTTTGATTTACATGAATCCTAGCCTTTCATTTCCATTTTTGACTATTTCTGCTTATAAGCAAGCTTTTGGGGGCAGAGAATATATTTTACTATCTTACAAAGTGCATTGTCCATTTATATTCTGATTAAATAATGAGAACAACAGCTTATTATGAAGAGTATATGAGCTGTATCTCCTCAAAAGAACATGTCTGGAAAGGTCATATCTAACAAGAACAAATGCTGATGTAGCAATGAGCTTTATCAAGGTTTATCAAGAACATTCATTACTTTTAAAAAGATTGCAGTAATTTTGAAGAGAAAACACACCTCAAAACTTATTATGAATGGTACCTGATTGCTGTTCCCCCAGGAGCCTTGTAGTGCCAACAGAAGTGACAGACAACCAAGACTGCATCACCTCACACCACCTCTTCTCCCAACCATGTTACTGGTTTTCCTGTCTCTCACAATGCCTTGGCAGTATGAGATCAAGGACAAATATGTTTAAGGACTGCACACACAAGATCAAATATTCAAAAAGAAATATTTTAGCTGTTAGAAGCACTGGGGAAGGACAGTTAATAAGGCAAATACCAGCAATAGCATTATGACAGATGCTAATCAGATATATATTAACAGCTTGTCTTACTTGCAATGCACTGCTTCATTGAAGTGCTAACTATAGTAACTGCTTTTGTTTGAAGATGGCACTTTGACCAGTAAGTGTTCTGATTTCCTTCTCAGTCTACAGAGATTGCCAGAGCAAAGACACAGCATGTAAAGCCAGCTGTCACCTGAGAGGTGACTAACATCTTCTTAGGAAGATACTTTCTTGGAGGGGGCTCATGCCACATAATTTTACTTGCCTGAATTCAGAACCCTGCAACGCTGCCTGGATCTCCCACATGCTTTCTGGAGTTAACACAGTGCATTGCTGCTTCCCCAGCAGACTAAATATAGAAGAGCTGGTTAAGTATTTCAGAATCTTCTAGCAAACACTATCCAAACTTTTCTTAAAATTGCCTTTATTCTAGTCCCAGAAGCCTTGAGTAAGATGGTGTGTTGGCTGGGCCTGTTTCCAGATGCTGTATTGTTAAAAAGAAAGTTTTCTTGGCTTGATAAATAACAGATCAGGGATGTCCTCTAATATTTTTGACCATGTATCAAGGGTCCCAGTCACATAAAATGAGTGAATGGCTGTCCAGAGGACTACACCATTTACCACAAATTACTTCTTTATGGAAGAATCAATTTTATAGTCTCCTGAATTTCAAACACTTGCCTCTTCAATCCAGTGGGATTACTCTTTTGAGAGCCAAGCCTGAGATAGATGACTCCAAGGATCTACTCTTGAGGCGATGAAATATCTGTTGTAAAAATCTAGAGAGGACTTATAAGCCTTTGCAAAAGACTCTGAGTAAAGAAAACATGTATCAACACTTTAACATTATATGGCAAAAAGCATTCAGCTTAATCTGTTGAGCCTCCAACAATCCTCTGTCCTGACACACAAGGAAGCTAAATTCAAGTCAATCCAATCCAACAGAACAGAAAGTGTTATCAAGAGACACCCCCTCCATGCTGTCCTGAAAACTCCCACATGCGTGGTTTTCTGCTCATGCAGGGAGAGTTCTGCAAAGCTGAACTCATGATTAAAAACCTTTAAAGACTGTCTACCATGATTGACAGCAACTGTCAACTCCTAAGGAGACAATAATGCAACTTGGAAAACAAATACCACTCCAAGACCTGAGGAACAAAATGAAATGCATTCAGGAGAGACGATTCCAACAGCTCTTAAGCTCTTGCAGTCTCAAGAAGAAATCCATAATACTGATTGTGATTCCCTTAATCCATATTGCAGAGTACCAGTCATCATCTGGGTGAAAGTGAAGGGAAAGTACACCCTCAACAGAGCTTTGAACAATTCACACTGGCATGCAAGGCTTGACAAATCCATTTGCCTGCTTTTAAGAGGCACACAGAAAATGGCCTGACTCAGTGTTCATCAGTATCTGCAGATCTACTGATCTTACTAGAAAGAATTAAAGCTGTAAGGATTGGAAAGATAGTATTAACCAATTATAAATGACCCTAACATTCCAATGCATGTCTAAACCCCTGAGTTTCAGTTACTCCATTCATGGCAGAGCCTCCACTAGCAGCAAATAAAACAAGAATTCCAGTCCTTAGCTAATACCATAATGTCTAGAACTGTTAAAAGAATGAAAGAACTTTTGTCCTGATGCCACATGTCTGCTTGAAGATTGACACTGTTTATAACAAGATGTGAAACTGCACAGAAGAGCCCCATCTGTGAGGAGGCACAGTCCAGCTCTTGCACCAAAATGACATAATCTATTCTATCTACACAGAAGAGACCTGGTTCCTTCCCCCACCAACCCTGGTTCCTTCTCCCTACAAGAGATGAAGGCACACAGAGAAACAGGGCAACACACAGAGGCAGCACTTGCAGGACCACATCTCCCAGACTTAACCCCACAAACCCTTCATCAGCAGGAAGATGTGCTTCCTGCTGATGTTGCTGGAGAAGAAATCCCCCAAGATGGTTGAAAAAGATCTACACAGTCACATTGCCTTAAAGCACATCCCAGAGCCTAAGGCTACATCCAAGCAGCAGTGGATTGACCTACACAAATTCTCAACTCTTATTTCTTGCCATGTAAATCTCTGCAACAGAAATGTGAGTGGTTACAACAGGTCATCCAGGATGCCTACAAACCACATTCTGCTGGGAATATAAAGTCTAAAATACCTCCTGATTCAGCTGGCAATTATCTTTTCACTCATACACTCTACCTTTCACCACCTCTGCAGGTGCCTATATGCAGAAGAGGTAAACATCTTTCATGGTACTTAGTAAACTTACTGTGTTCAGTAACCTGAACAGATATAAACAGAAATATGGACTTTATTTGCCATTCCTCTCAAAGTGAGAACAGCTGAGATCAGGGGTGAAACCCCACCAACAGGCTATGGATGCAGTCAACTCCTACCATCAGATTTGACAGATCTCCACAAACACAGAAAAGAGGAGGCAAAAGATCTGGCTCATGCCCTGAGCACCAGGCAGAGGACCAAGAGCAGGAGAGATGGTAAAAGATCAGGACTGTTGAAGAACATGGAACATCAGGACACAGTGAGGGCTGCTGAATTCTGTGAATTCAGGGTGGTTAGGAACTGCCCATTCATTTGCTCAGACACATACATTTTTACACTTAACTTCTAAAAAGTTAAGTGTAAACTTTTTGTACACTTAACTTAAAAAAAGTCTTTGCCAGAACAAGCTGGTTCATCCTTTAAGAAGTGCTAATTCTATAAACAGGTAGAATTCACCATTTCCTTTGTTTATCATTTATTTATATCTTATCTGTGCCCTTCAGTTTCCAATCAATGTCATCTGGCTTCACCATGCAGTTACTAAACACGTGGGGCCTTTTCTTTAAGCACCCAAGTAGCCCCTGAAAGAACCTGACTGTTCCTTAAAGAACTGTCTGTATTTACCAAAATGGCTACTCTTGGAGAATGCTGTGCATAGCCCTCATATTTCTCAAGAAAGAAGTATTCCCTCCCATCACTTTCAAAATGGAGCTGACATTAGAAGGCATTAGCTGTGACTTTCAACACCCACATTGGACACAGAAGTAATACAGTGAGACATCCAAAAAACATTACCAGTCATTTACCCTGAGGTAATTAAGCCTTTGTTCTGATGTATATACAAATGTCTCATTAGCTGTTGCTGAGAGTTTACTACACAGAGGACGTGTTCAGTTGTTTGCAAACTCTCACATCTAAATTATTTCCAGATCACAAGTGCAGTATTCTCTAGCTTTCATCTAAATTCTTTCTTAAACTTAGGACCTCTTCCTTTTTTATATTTAAAAAATATTATATTGATAGCCTCAACTGATCAAATGATCCAGATCTTACTGCTCAATTCCCATCACTTTGATAATCTACTGATTTACAAGGTCTACACCTACATGATTTATTGATATCTAGAAATTTCTTCTGAGATGTCAATACTGCCAGATTATCTCCTTTGCAACTCCCCTTGTGAAAAAAGAACAAGTGTTAGAAGATGACTCGCTCTTGACAACCACTGTCAGTTAGCCAGGCTGAAATCCACTGAATGTGCACCTTATTAATATGGTTATACAGCTAATTCCCATGTTGTGTGATAATAAGTCAAATGCACTGCTGAAGGCTAAATATATTAAATGTAAGCCATGGAATTAACTTTATCAACTAAATGTAAACTAAATAAAAAATTAAATCCTCGTTTCTTTAATAAGACATCCTTCATAAACTACATTAATTCATATTAATTAAATACATGTCCTCCACTACTGGAACTTCATATCAGCATTGTTATAGTTGCCAAATAAGCTTTTTTAATCATTAATTCAGCCTGATATCACCCATAACACCAGTCTACTGGTTGCTCCCTCTTCTCCTGCCCCAGTTTAAATCTGAACCAGATGACCTGCTAAAATTTAAACCATGTTTTAGAAATTCTATATTGAATACACATAGGGAGAGTAAAATATTTAGGATACAGTAACAGCCAACATTATTCAGTCATTTCCTCATAGAACAAACGTGTAGTTTTTCACTTTTAATACTCACTGAAGAAGAAATGGAACTGCTAAAGGAGATCTGTCTGCATCATGGCTTTGTTCAACGGAGTTAACAATGAAATTTTGTTTAAATATATATATACACATATACACATACATGCACATATATATGTATGTATGTATGTATGTATGAAAACCTGCATTTAGAAGGACCACTTATTTAACTACAGATGTCAGATGACTTTGGTAATTCTACCAAAAAAATTCCTTTTTCGCTTCATTTTTGAGTTCACTTACTTTTATTTGTCCTCAATTATTCAGCAAAAACCAGTAACATCAATAAAAATGTCAATTTTGATCTGCCTCATAAGATGCAAGGGCTCTAGATAGATTTTCAGTCAGCAGACAGGGTGAGTAGAACAGCTATTATTAACAGCTGCTTGACAGAGTGGCAGGACCAGAAGACAGCTCCCTAGATTTAGGCTGGATTAAGTGGATACTGTACTCAGACAGACCTTCAAGCACTGCAAATAACTTTAAAATTCTACATTGTGACTGTAGTCTCTTTGCTGTCAGAACTGGTTAGGTCACATCATGAGATGGTTTAAAGCAAAGTGACAAGGACTTTCCTGAATTGCAAACTGTATATGGCTTATCATAATAAATTAAAATTACTTAATACAGGTACTTGAGAAAAGGTCTACAAGAACAAGTGAGGCAAAGAAGATTGCAACAGAACTAATCAGAAAATCACTACAGGAGAGGAGAAAACACAGCGACTTTTCTAGAAAGTTTGCTAGCTTTTAAATAACATTGTCTGCTTCTCCCCATGCTATCCAATCATTCTTTGGTGTCTCAGGTTACAATGTAAGATGTAACCAAAAGCATGTATTCTTTCACCATCTTCATAAGCTGTTAAAAGCAGGTGGGGCAGGTTCATTATCTCTTCCATGACTCATCCCTGATAACTCCAGGGTCATCTCTGCTAACAGCCCATCATGAGTCTCACTGCATGACTTATAAATTCCAGCATCCCATTGTGAGGTCCAGCACCAAGCATTCCTATCTGGACAAAATCTGAGGTTTGGAACACACAAGCAGCCTTTTCTGGTGGATTCTCAGAGGACAAGAGCTACATAACCACCACTGGACCTTCAGAGGAAGATCAAACCCTTCTACAGGATCACCCCTCCAACAGAACCCAGTCTCTCCCTTCGAGAGGACTGCAGCCACCATTTAATCAGACCAGCTGGGTGTCAGGTTGTATCCTGACAGTTTAAGCCAGTGTTTTCTGCCTTTATTTTAATCTTCCTATTAAATTATAGCTCTGACTCGGAATCTTCTGCTGGTTTGTTTTCAAACTAGTACATTTGGTTTTATGCCACCTGTATTTAAAATAGACTAGTCAAATGGAAATAACTGAATTGGGCAGATACCCAAGATCCATGATCACTGGGGATAAATACCCAGTTTTCATGAGCCAAATACAGGACACCAGTATTATTAATACTAAGAAAGGAATCAGTGATATGTTTCGCAGCAGTTCCTGTTTAACAAAAGCACAGAGATCATGCTGGCATTTAACTTTCTTTTCCTTTCATTTTTAATGTATTTGCCAATATCCATCTCAAGAATTAAAACAAAACCCCATAAAATATAGAACAGAAAAAGACTCCAAACCCAAGTAACCCAGAGCAGCTACTGGTGAAGAGGGCAAATGATCACAGAAATGTTGTCATTGCTTCTTTACCATTAATATTTTCTGCTCCCCCTTATTGTTCTCTGAAGTTCTGCTTTTGTATTCTGTAGCACTTCAGCTTTGAAATAGAACAAACAATGAGAAAATTACTTTTATTCAAGTATTCCGTGCTTTTATTCTAATTGCCTCCATGGACTTCAGGAGAGCATTCATGCAGCATGGACTTCATGCAGCATTCTCCTTGGCACACAATCCTGTTCAGGAGCAGAGGCAGGACCAGTCCTTTCAGAGGTTCTTCCTGCCCTTATCTCTGAGTCACCCCACACTCCCTGCACCAAACTGATGCCCTGTGTGCCAAACCAACAGTGCTGCTCACCAGTTTCTTTACTAGGGTTCTAGGGAGGAAGATGGCACAAAGATTGCACAAACTTCTGCTGCTCCTTTTCAACAGGAGCACCTCTTCATGCCCATTTTGCATTATTAATAAGGCTTTTAAATTAAGAATAGCCGAGAAGGTAAGAGGGCCCCTTCAGAAAGCACTTAGGTATCTTGGAAATTTAAGCCCATATACCCAAAATATTGTAGACTGATTCCTACCCTATCCAAAAAGATCCAGTTGGCCTTAAAAATTTAGCTTTTAAAACTTTAAATTCTACTGAAAAGGTGATATGGAAGAGGAACTGAGCACTTTTCAAAATTGAAACCAAAGGCTTTCCTTACATTAACAGCAGCTCCTTTGATAATCTAAGTTGAAAGGAATCCAATATATTTTTCACTCTCTAGTCTTACTTTTAATACCCTGTTAGCTTGGATAACGAAAACAGATGAATCCATTTCACTTGCAGCTTTTTGTGCACCAGGTGAGCTCACCAGCCCCCAACACAGCCCAAGCCTGCCTTTGGGAAAACACAACTGCTCCAGGCTTCTCCAGGTAAGTGCATGGAATTACTTCTATTGCTCTTCATTAGGAAAAATAGGAGAGGAGTGGCTTAGGGATAACATTTAACAATTGCAGTTACTCTCAGGGAAGAATGCAGATTTTAAATTTCTCATTCTGAATTTTCAGTAATTGCACCTGGAAAGGAATGCCATTATTATAATGCATACAATAAGTAAATAAACTGCAGTTCTCCAAATGATTTTGTTTACTTTCCCACCAAAAAATCAGTGCAATAAAAGCTCTTCAAACTGCTACAAGTCCTCTTTACCAAGTTCAGATCTTTTTAATCACAGATAGCCAAAACAAGATCATGGTGTACAAAGCTCACCCACAGGGGAAAAAAATTTCTTTGTGCTACTAATTTTATGATACATTTTGTCATATGAGCGAGTTATCTAGAGAATCTTGCCAAACTCATTTAACAAATACTCTAGCTTTTGGGAGATAATAAAAAAGTTTTACCTATTTACTCCAGCTGCTTCCAGTACCTGCAGCAATTACCACACTGGGATGAACTGCAGTTTAAAGACTACCCAGACTCATGTTCCTACTCCCATCATTTACCAGGAGTTAAATTTTATTCTTATATTCACTAACCCGTGCTGAGAATCCTTAAAAGCAAGTCTACCACTCCTTTAATTAATCATTTCCTGAGTTGTATTCTGCTTTTATTTCACCTCTTAATGACTAACAATAACTAAACCCCACCTGATAACAAAAGCAATCTGAATAGCTCAACAGAAAACTGGGATTTGACTCTCATACTCCAAAGGTGCACAGCTGTGGCAGCACCTGAGCAGGAAGGAGGCCTGGGGTGGTTTTGGGGGCACACTTGAATGCTGCACAGAGGAACAGGAGATCCAGCTGAGGATGGTCATTTGCTGCTACAGGTACTGAAGGGAGAATTGGAGTTTCTCTGTCTCCAGAGAGACAAGAGATAATGAAAGGAAAAACATAAGGTGGTCCAACAGACTTGTTTGGCATCTCCCAGAGCAGCTCAGCATGGAAACACATTTTTAAGTTCTGGTCCAAGCCTTAGCCCCTGGATACGCTGATCCTCGTCCCAGCTGGCTGACTTGGCAGTGTCTCAGCTGGCAGCTTTCTTGACTTCAGCTATTACATCTGCCTTTATTATAATTCTAGTTTTCTGTTCTGCTCTCATATGAGAACTTCAGTGCAAGGCAAGTCCATCTAGCCCCATTAATGAATTACATGAATTAAGAGATTAAAAACCCAAGTATTTTTCATGCCTCAGGATGCATAGGCTATGCATTGGCACACTGGTACCTAGTGATGTTTTTTTACAATTCATAGCATCACTAAGGTTGGAAAAGTCCCCCAAGACCACTGAGTCCAATCTGCAATCAATTCTCACCTTGTCTCCAGCCCAGAGCTCTGAATGCCACATCCAGACATTCCTTGGACACCTCCAGGGATAAGGACTCCAAACCTGCCTGGGCAGCCCCTGCCAAGGCCTGAGCAGCCTTTCCAAGAATAAATTCCTCCTGATGTCCAACTTGAACCTCCCCATGTGCAGCTTGAGGTAGTTTTCTCTTCTTCTGTCTACCCTGTCCTGTGATGCCCCCACACCCACAGAACAGGATTCTTTAGCCTTGGACAAAATTGTACATTCAGGCCAATTCAAAATTAATTTACTGTGGACTCTCCTATCCAACAAATATATTCCTTGAATAGGGAATACCACTGGACTTCACAGAAAATTAATCTGATACAGTCTCCTAGCTGAAAAAAGATAAAGTATACAACATTCTAAGAACTATCTGTTGTTATTTGGAATATAGATAATTGTATAAACCATTTTACAGCTTCTGAGTTTGCTATCTACAACTCTCAAACTATTACCTTGCTATGAATCTTCTTTGAATAAAAAGGAGGAAAAAACCAACAAGAAAGACAACAAATAACAAATTGCCAACCTGATAAAATCCTAGTGGTTTCTTAAGCTCTCATAACTAAAATGCTATCCTTTTGCTTCCTATTTCCCACTCTTCTTTCCTAAAAGCCCTGATAAAACGAGGAATCTGCTTTCACTTTTACTACTTTTTTATTTACTCTAAGGTGGACTTTTTCAGTAACAGTGTGGTCACATAAAATTTTTTGTCAGTTTTTTGTTGGGTAAAGATTGTATCTATATTTAATTCTACTTGCTTTTATGTTTTGTAGCTTATAAGCATTCATCTTCCCTAATCCCTTTGGAGTTCTGCATCTTTCAACCAAGTCTCCTGGCAATCCTGCACTCTGACTCAGAGTAGCACGCACTGTCTCGGATCACTCCGAAAATCAACACCTTCAAATGTGGTTAGAAATACTGACTTTGATATTGCCTAGGCTCCTGTGACAAGAGATCAGAACTACACACCAAATACACACTAAATCACTGTGTGCTGCTGAGGCAAACAAATACCCTGCAATATGCAATGCCTACCTGTATTTACTGATACAAAATCTGGGATATGCTGCTTGGTACTGCTCATTTCAGTGGTCCTCCCTCACCACTGTGCTGAGGGAAGCAGCCAGAGCTCCCAGGCTCCACATGGCACACAGACACCTTTTGCTGCAGGCTGAGGACACATGAGACAAACCCTGGGGTCAGAGTGAGGCACTGAGGAATGGCCACAGCCACTACTGCTCTCCTCCTCACCTCAGCAGGTATAGATAAGAGCTTCACAGTCCTCTGCCAGCTTTGCATGTTGGGATAAAAGGGGAATAATGGGTCTTAACAAAAAAAAATTGGACAAGTTCATGTGTCTTATCTTTCCAAAATTCTGACTGTAGGATGAGGAAAGCAAGAACCTTCAGAAGCTTCTAATAACCCCCCAGGGCACTGCTACTCAAAAAGTCTTTTCAGAGAGATGTGTTCTATAGCTGTAACAACAACTCCTGAAGCTGCTAAAGCATGTATATATGTTGCTATGTTTCATCAGGGCTTATTTAAAGCTATTTTAAATATTGTAGGGAGAGATATGCATGTATGTGTGCACTTGTCTAAAATCTGAAATGTGTAGAAATAATATTTTAAACATACAGTATCTAACCAGAGTACTGAGTTCCACTCTTTCACCCATGTAGTTGGTTTCACAATATCACACCTTTCAGATTTTCCATAATCCAATAACTTTGCCAATGAAGAAAATTCGTTTTGGAGGCTAACTAGTGCTTTTTTGAGCGGAACAGTATTCCTTTTGGTGTCTTTCCACCTAACTGGTATAAATTCTCATTAACAAAGGCTTTGACAAGCTCCTGTATCTGCAGAAAGCCCTCCTGAATCTCTCAGTACATTGCAATATTGAATAGAGCTCCATGCCAAGTACACAGACCTTGAAAACACTTCCAACAACCTCATTTCTTTCAGAATTTAACCATTCAAACCCACAGGTTTTCAGTTTGAAAAAGGCTTCAAGTTCTCTCTGCAATAAGATATTGTCGTTCCTTGATGGTTTTAGAAAGACAAAATATTCTGTGGGAACAAGCAAAAGATCAGATAACAAGTAAAATTCTGATCTCTGGCATTTCTAATTGCTACTCTAACCTCAATTTTTTAAAGTTTCTCTACTTTATAAATGATATTTTTAACACACTAAAGAGAGTTAAAGAGAGATTAGAAACAATTTTAAATATACAAGTGAAGAGGAGGAGGGAGGGAGGGAGGGAGGACTTGCTCTCTGGTGTAACTTAAACAGAAAAATGCCAGTCAAGTATTTTCAAGAAATTTCAAAGAAGCAAGATATGAAAACAGGTATGCTAAAAATGAACTTGGAAGTTTAAAAGGATGTCTAATCCCACCTGAAGTCTGGAAAGTAGAGAAGCTGCATTTTCAGCCATGATTCTTCAGTGCTACATGTGTATGGGAGCCTCAGCAGAGCTCTGCTCTCTGCTTCACAGTCCCTCTCAGCTGTTGGAAACACAATCACAGCTGGCACAGAATTTCCATGTCACCTTTGCTATACATCTCATTCAGAAAAAAACAGTAAGCAGCATACACATAGAAAAAGCCATACTTTGAATTTTGAGCAATGTACATTCAGTGCAGTGTGCAGTATGATTTCACACATATTTATAGCAGAGTATCTTGCAAGACAACAGTTTGAAGCATTTGTTCAATGAAATGTCAATCCTGTCAACTGCACCATTCTTCCCACAGCCACATCAGACCATTTTTTCACAGCAAGGGGAAGCATGAAAATCTCAAGGCCAATGTGTTTTTCTGGGTCTTTTGTGTAAGAACAAGCCCCTATCAGGAAAAAGTAATACAGCTTCCCTCAATTCTTAACAGGTTTCATCTTTTCTACTATCACTCAGAGACGTTCCTCAGCACAGACTGAAAGCTTACTCAGTTGCTCACACTCAGAGCAGCATTACCA
Source organism: Anthoscopus minutus (assembly GCA_013399455.1). Taxonomy (NCBI): domain Eukaryota; kingdom Metazoa; phylum Chordata; class Aves; order Passeriformes; family Paridae; genus Anthoscopus; species Anthoscopus minutus. The sequence goes on from VWYI01044256.1 coordinate 22,780, forward strand.
TGCAGGGTGTGTAAGCATACCTCAGACAGGCACACTTCCAGGGAGTTTCACGGATACTTTGCTTGTACAGTACCAATCAGCAAGACTAGTGGCTTTAAAAAAGTATTCTTGTAAGCAAAATGCTCTGTAAACATTACTTCTATCAAAACCATGTGCCAACTCACTGCATAAATAAATTGCAACCTCATAAAATTGTCAAAATTGTATCCCTTAGGAGCAACAAAGCACTTTTTGCATTATAAAGTATTTCAGATTTTGTTTCTTCTATGTAAAGTGTAATAGGCTGCATGATTTGATTTATATTTTGGGGACCCAGTACATCTATTAGCTATGTAAAACACAGCACATCAAATATTTCACAGTTTATGCTCTGAGTTTCAATTATTCCTGACACTGAAATAACGAATTGGTGCAGGCAAGAAAGTACTAGGTGGGGAACAAAAAGTGAAACCCAAACAAAAAACCCAAACACTACCCAGAGGGTGGTAGGGCACTGAAGAGGCTCCCCAGGGAATGGGCATGGCCCTGAGGCTGTGGGAGCTCCAGGAGATTTTGGACACCACTCCCAGGCACAGGGTGGGATTGCTGAGGTGTCTGTGCAGGCCCAAGAGTTGGACTGGATGGTCCTTGTGTGTCCCTTCCCACTCAGCTATTCTGTGACTAAAAAAGAATTGCCTGTTGACTACTGCCCACCTAAAATCATTCCAGAGCAAAGCAGGAGCCATTCTAGGGAAACATTAAGAACTAAGAGACCAAGAAAAGATTTATCTACATTAAGAAACAGTAGTTTTCTAATACTGGGGTGGAGAAACATTTTCATTCATGCCTATACCATCATGAACATTGAAATTAATATTCCTATGTGAACTAAGAAAGACTATTCTATTATCAATACAAAATAATCAATTAATTTGAAATATGAGGAGGAAATAAAGCCAGCTAGATTGCTGCTATGAATGAAAACCCTACCTCTGTTCACAGGTTACCAGTTTTGGAAATGAAGATCATATCTGCAAGTTAGTAGCCATTTTTTTAAAAAGGTCACACACAAATCCTTGTTTAAAGTCCCTCTAGAAGTTTATCACATGCAGTAAAAACCCCTGATACTACCTGCATGTCAACATGGGAACACTAACTGCAATCTGCACACAACAAGAGTCACACCTCGATATCTGAACAATTCTTTCAATTTTTCAGATGATGAAAACACAAGTTTTCTTGTGTTTGTTTGTTAATCCTAGATAGATTGTTCTGAGTAGTGGAAACAGTTGCTCCAACACACATATTAAAACTTTTAAGATCAGCTTTGTTACATATGTTGAAATTTTATTAATGTACCACAAATGCAAACAGCAAACCCTCAGGTCCCCAACCACCAGCTCTGCCCTCCCATTAACATGGCAAACTACATCCCCAGTTGCAGCACACCCAAACTCCCCAACAGGTCAGATTTAAAACTGAGCAATGCACCAAGGCAGCTATGATTCTTTCAACTCAAGTGTCAACTTCGAACAAATTAATGGCTGAGCAATCTCAGCCAAATGGCATCTTGACAATTAGAAACTGCAATTCTAAATCCAAATTCCAGTGCAAGATTACTGAGTTAATTTTCTGAACTGTAGTAATTTGCTTGAGTAAAAAAACACTGCTAAATGTGGTTCTGCAAGTTATCACATCCACTTCAGCATCCAATTCTGTAAAGAAAGACACACACTGGAGATGAAAGCAGAGGAGATCAGAGCAGGAATTTGATATACAAGAGCTGGAAGTTACAACACACATGCATCCCTTGTCAAATTCCTCCAACTACACCCATCTACACATAATCTACAGCTAAGATGAAACTGAATATTCTCCAAGAACCAGCATGATGTGAACTGTATCTCAGCTTGAAACTACAAAGGAATTGGCCAGTAGTTGAGATTTTTGCACACTATCATCTATTTTCAGCACACACTCTTAGAATTAGGGAAGACAAGTAAGCAAAGAGTTGCAACTAATTGTATGGCCCTTTCCTTTTCCTTAAAGATTTCTTTTTTTTCTCTTCAAAGCTTTACAGATTGATTGCAAAGCTATGCTGTAAATCAAAAGGAAGCCACTATTCATTACCTGGTTAGAATTTTCTGAGCTCTTTACTGTGAAGCTATTTCTGTGCTGTTTGATCCAAAGGCCACTGGCAATGTCTGTGAGTGCATTACCTGCCATGGCAGCTGAGACTCATTGTTTCCCAGATCCATTTTCAACAGCTTGATGAATTTCCACCTGCTTTCTGTTCTAAAGGGAGCCACCAGGATATATGATTCAGGGATTCAAAATACTTGTCCCGAGTGAACAAAAAAGAAAAAAGTAGTCTAAGAGTCGAGTAAAAGAAGGTGCATTGTCTACCAGTGTAGACCAACATGCCCAGTGATGTGATTACCTACACTCCACCTGAAAAATAAGGGAAGTAATGCCTTTTTCTTCTTCTTCAGAAAAAGAAAAGTTGAAAGTACTGTTGCCACTGTAAAAGTTGTCCCTCAGCAAGAAAAAAATACATTGAAGGGCACAAGCATCCTGCTCATCCCTATCAGCTTCTAACTTTCTTCTTGATGTATGAAAGATGGCAGAGAAAGTTTTATTTTCTGGTTTTTATCTCTGAAATAGACCAAGTCTCTTCTTTCTACTACTGCTGGAGGACACTACTCAGACAAAGCACTTCCATTTTCCAGTCCTTCAGCACACAATAGTGCACTCAGTCCTTCACCCATGTTCTTTCTAGATAAAAGGGAATATTTTAAGCCATGTTTTCATCACTGCCAGCTTTGAGAAGCCCTGTGCCTCTTGTTTTAGCACAGTGAACACAGCCCCAAATGGCAGGTCTCTGGCAGCAGCCCAGCCCTGACTGCCCAAGCTCTACCAACTACAGGTAGGCACCTGAAGGGATGTGCATGTGTCTTGGGATCTGGGGACCTGTGCTGAGAGCACTGCTGGATGCTAGCAGAGGGCTAGTGAGCCCAAGTGGAAGCAGTACAGGAAGATGAATGGCACCTGGTAATGATTTGGCATTTATCTGCAGTGACAATGGTGACATCTGTGATTTGCCATGATTTGTAGCTGGAGGCCAGGAGCCCTAGAGCCCATTCAGGTGCTGAGGATTAAGACAAAGCCACCAGCAGACAGTCAAGATGAGCATGGTACAAAGTTCTGGCTGGCAGGGGGGACCCCATGCTTGAGCTGGTCCCACTGGCACCCCACACTCCCCACTCAGCCCCTGTGAGCACAGCCAGGGGACTTGGCCCAGCACAAACCTGTAACAAGCAGCCTTTGTCTCACACAGTCTCAAGAGAAATCCTTGAGCAGTCTCTTCCTACACATACTTGACTTTTCCAAGCTGTCTTCAGAGCATCAAAGCAGTGGCAAAGGGCATAACCCTGCCCCTCCTCTGTCACCGAGCAGGAGGGGAAAGTGGAGCAAGGTTAAATGTACAGACTGAACCCTGAAGGAATGAATACACCTGGAAAACAAAGTAATTTAGCTAAAAATAACCCACAGGGATCGTGCCCACAGATGCAGGTACAGCCTGCACAGCAGCACCACATTCTGTGTACATCAAGTGGGGTAACATGCAGGAGGTCACAGAGCTCCACCTGAGATCTGGCAATGTCACTTGAGCTACAGAATGGGGTTCATAAAATGAGAGTAGTGCATTTCCCCATATTTTGGAAGGAATTTTTCAATGCTTGTCACAATAATCTGAAATGACATTCTGACCTGCTGAAAGGCCTCATAAAAACTTTTAAAATTACTTATGCATGCTAAGCAAAACTGAACCAAAATCTAACACAACTTCTAGAAAAAAAAACTTGTTACATTTCACTGGAAGCTCTACATAATAACTAAAAGATATCACTTGTGTCTACCCACACAAATGAAATCTGCAGCCCTTAGAAAGCAAAAAACTTACGGATTTTTACTTGCAAGGTTCTCTCTTCATGTCTCAAAACCAGAAGTTCTTCACTTAATGTTACCTGAGACTATTGTGAATATCATCAATATTTTATATTTGGAAACATACCAAACAATGTGATAAATACAAATCACTAACACAAGAAAAGTACAAGGTGACTCATCCTGTCCCAGGGTTGGTATATTTGGAACCCATTTGTCTTTATGTCTCACTGCAGTTTTACAGCGAGTGGATCGTGCTCCTGACTACAACTTCAGCAACACAGCTGACCAACATTCCTCTTAGCATCTCACATCTAGTGTCACTTTGCAAAAGTCTTTGAACACATGACACAAGTTCTAGCCTTTTTATCAAAGTTTTGTCACAGTTAATGACCAGACTGTATCCAGCACCAAAGAACATAAAAAAAGAGGTAAGGGGCAGGAAATCTGCTGGGCTTGGATCTGTTACTTAGGTAGTAGAAAAATACTATTTTAATTTGTGCTAGAAATAACAGATAGATTTGATTTGGGAAGTCTTAAACAAACACCAGAATTAAGGAAGCAGAAATGCACACCCCCATTGCACTTTCTCCAGAAGATGTGGGTGTCCCCAAGGCAAGATCAGCTGCCACTCCCCAGCGGTGCCGCAGAGCCGGGCTGAACACGCTGCTCCTGCACACCAAACGTGTCCCTGGGCTGCAGCTGAGAATCAGACTCAGCCGTGTTCCTAAGCAACCCCACACTCCCTCCTCACTCTCCCCCTGCTGCCACTGCCAGACAAGAGATTTAATCATCAATTCACTCTGCATCCAACGTGCACGAGCCCCATCAGGAGAGGCTTGGGCACAGAACTGCATTAAGCAGCATCAGGCAGCTCCAGCCCAAATTTTGTCTTCACCAAGGCATGCAGACTGCCACTTAAAAGACAGCACTTCTACCTTTCAGTTGTTTATAAAGAAAAGCTTTAAAAAAATTCCTGGCTCAAACTTAAAATAATGCAAATACAAGCTGAAAATTTTTATCCTTGCCAGCAGGAATGAAAACATTCTGTTAGAGGTACTGAGGGTTAAACTTTTTTTTGACATATATAATATTCAGCGCTGGAAAAAAAATCTCAGAAAAGAGTAATTGCTCCCACAGGGACCAATCCATGGGTCACAGTTTTTTGCACTTGATGGCAACAGGACCTTGACTGAGATTTTATGTAAGACCTAGATTTAAGCTTGCAGCATAATCACAATGTTTGCCCTGGCTCCAGAAGCTGAGCTAAAGCACCACTTCTACAGTGTAATTATTCTACATATGTTCCAAAAACCCATGGGGAAATTTTATTATTCAGAAGAATAAATAGGGTAAAAATAAATGGTTTTTAATTTTAGCCAGTTTTTAAACTCCTTATGAATTTTCATTTTTCTTATGCAAGTTTAAGTCCATGGGAGAAAGGATTTGCCTTGAAGAAATAATTAAACTTTCATCTTCAGTTACGCTTCTTAGCAAATACACAGCCACCCACATAGCACACAACGCCTAAGTGCTGCTCAGTGACAGAGTGCCAACATAATCATTAATGCCTCATAATCTCCCTTTCAGTTTCAAATTGAATATTTGACGTTTGAACTTGTGTTCAACAACCCAGAGCAAGCAGAAATGCAGGAAGGGCTTAGGTTAAAAGGGCATTGGTGTCCCAGCATAGAGCTTAATTTGCCCTCAATAGATTTTTGAATACTTGAACTATTCTGAGAGGAAAAGGCAGTAATTTGTCATTTGGGATATGCAAACCTACTATCCTAAGGATAATAAAAGAATATAGCACTGAATTTATGATGACAATGTCTAGACCAAATTTAGTCAGGTGCAGGAAAGTCAGAATTTTCATGGGACAAGAAGCTGAGGAAGCAGGTTCAGGAAGACTCACATTTTGCAACTAAGTCTACCGTGACACCTCCTCCAATTCCTGGGAACATTTCAACATTCCTTTCTTTATGCAGGGACAAAACAAATGACCACACAGGTGCTCTGTAGGCAAGTCAAAAAAATCTGCATATCCCCTCACTGGTAAACACCTTGCATCCTGCTGCACAGGGTCTCCCATTTACTGGCCTCAAACCACACCTGTCTGGACAAATGCTGCTCCTTTTGCCTGCAGCTCAGGCTGCTTTCCAGCACCTGAGCTTGCTGAAGGATAGGGCAGGAAGACCAATCACCAACAGTGGAAATCAGAAGTAATGCAGACTGAGGGACTGAAATAGGATTAATTTTTAATTGTTGGTCTAAACTGCACAAGGGATCCAAAACAAGCTCCAAGGGTCTATAACAGGCGACAAAATCACTACACTGATCCTAAGTACTAGAGCCAATATGAAAATGAAGCACAAAGTAAAACCAGAAAACCACCAGAAAGAAGTTCTACCATCTACCCAAGAAGAGTAACAGAGGCCTCCTTGATCCACCAGCCCCAAATAACCAACAAGTTCACCAGATCCAAGCAAATTCTACACCCCCTTAGAGGTCTTATGGACACAAGCCTCTGATCTGCAGCAGCAACAGAAACAGCACTGGCCAGGACCTTCCTCAGTTTAATGGTTTCTTGCCATACAATACTCATTTCCTTCTCACAAAGACAGAATTACTGATGAAAAGCAGATGACTTCTCCCTCAACATAGGCATCTCAGTAATCTCCCCAAATCTTGCAAGACTGGGAAGCCAATTCCTGAATGCCATTGCAATTTCCAACCCAAACAACATATTAGTAACAGACATGTTCTCCTCTTCTTTCAAACATACAATAAAGAAAAAAACTCACAAAAACTGGAGAGTTGGTCCAGTGTAATGTATCACATCTAGCTTCCATTACAGAGCAAACCTAGGTTACACAGGCAAAAGGCTATTAATTAATCACAGGTAAACTCCTAAATGCCACACAGGCCTAACATTTAAACTTACAGTTACACTCTGCACGCAAACAACCCCACACAATTTTTGCAAATTATCTGCTAACCAGAGACAGAAGAATGCTTGTCCACCTCTGCCACTCAGGACTGACCAAGAAGACATTGCAGGTTCATTCTGAAATAAGAAAAAGCAGAAATCCAGTCCAATATCCCCGAAGGATATGGCACTTTACAAGAGTTTTGTACCAACTGAGAAGTGATAGCAAATGTACCTTACACTAACAGCTATATTAATCTGTGGACCCTTCACAGAGCTCATTAGTTCTTTTAGATATACAGGTTTCAATAGATGAATTGGGAGACCCAGTCAGTTGTCAACAAAACTATTTGTAGTTCTCACTTGCCAAGACTGCCTGAAGGTTCAATTTGATTTTAGCAGAAACATCACCTCTGCTGTCTAATGTCAGACTCCCCTCCAGTCCTAGCATTTTCCATCCCTTTTGCTTGCCTGTCAGAGGAGGTGTCCTGCCAGACCTGTTTGTGAACAAGGGACAAGTGGTGGGTGAGTGCTGGTCAGTGACCCTCTTGGGCAGAGTGACCACTAAAGGTTAACATTTTCTATACTGGGTGAAGTCAGGAAGGACACCGGCAGAATTTCCATCTTGGAGGAAAGGCAGGCAGATTTTGGCCTGTTTAGGACATGGACTGACAGAGGTCCTTAGGAGTCAGTCCTGAAGGACAAAGGAGTCCAGAAGGCTGGATATGCTTTTTAAAAATGAACTGTTAAATATTCAGGAGCAGGCTGTCTCCATATGTAGGAACACAAATTGCTGGGGAGAAAGACCAGCCTAGTTAAACAGAGAACTTAGGCTGGAGATTAGGGAAAAAAAGAGAAGCTATCATCTCTGGAAGAGGCGTCAGGTAACTTGGGAGGACTGCAAGGATGACATGAGGTCATGCAGGGGAAGATCAGAAGAGTCAAAGCCCAACTAGAACTTGATTTGACCACTATGGTTAAAGACAACAAAAAAGTTTCTGTAAAGACCTCGGCAGCAAAAGGGGAGTCAAGAGTGTCTCCATCATCTCTTGAATGCAAGAGGATAGTGCAGAGACAGGGGATGAGGAAACAGCAGGGGTACTTAATGCCTTCTTTGCCTCAGACTTCAATGACAAGTTGTCCTCAGGATACCCAGCTCCTGGAGCTGGAAGTTGGTGATGGGGAAAAGAATGAAGCCCCCATAATCCAGAAGAAGATGGTTAGTGCACTGCCCTGCCAGTTAGGCATTCACAAGTCTATGGGCCCTGATAGGATCCACCCCAGAGTGGCAAAAAAACTGGTCAAACCACTCTTCATCCTCTACCAGCAGTCCTGGTTAACTGGAGAAGTTCCAGCTGACTAGAAACCAGCAAATGTAACACTCATCTACAAGAAGGGTTGGAAGGCTGATCTGGGCAACTCCAGGCCTGTCAGCCCAACCTCATTTCTGGAGCATATCATCCTGAGTGCCATCAGAGCATGTGCAGGACAACCAGGAGATCAAGCCCAGCCAACATAGATTTATAAAAGGCAGATCCTGCTTGATTAACCTGATCTGCTAGGACAAACTGATCGCTTAGCAAATGAAGGGAATGATGTGGATGTGAAGTCTAGATGAAGTCTATCTAGACTTCAGTAAAACATTTGACACTGTCTCCACCAGTATTCTCTGGAGAAACTAGCTGCTTGTGTAGCTGGCTGGACTCTGATGGATAAAAAACTGGCTGACAGCCATCCCCAGAGAGATATGGTGATTGAAGCTAAATCCAGCTGGGGCTGGTTGGTTTTCCCCAAGGCTCAGCTTTGACGCTGCTCCTCGTTACCATCTTTATTGATGGTCTGGATGTGGAGATTGAGAGCACCCTCAGTAAATTTGCAGATGCCCAGTGGGGTGGGAGTGTGGATCTGCTGGAGGATGGGAAGGCTCTGCAGTGAGACTTGGACAGACTCGATCCATGGGCCAAGGACAATGGCATGGGGTTCCACAAGGCCAAGTGCCACATCCTGCAGGTCACCAGCCACCTCAGTGTGAGCCACAGTGCCCAAGGGGGCAAGAGGCCAACAGCCCCTGGCCTGTATCAGCCCCAGGGTGGGCAGCAGGACCAGGGCAGTGCTGGCCCCTCTGTGCTGGGCACTGGTGATGCCACACCTCGAGTGCTGTGCCCAGTTCCAGGCCCATCGTGAAAAGGGACATTGAGGGGCTGGAGTGTGTCCAGAGAAGGGCAGTGAGGCTCATGAAGGGTTGAGAAAACATGTGCCATGAGGAGTAGCTGAGGGAGCTGTGTTTGTTCAGCCTGGAGAAGAGGAGGCTAAGACCCCACTCTCTCCAACTCCCTGACAGGAGGGTGCAGGGAGCTGGGGCTGATCTCTTCTGTCCTGCTTACAGTGACAGGACAAGAGGAAAGGGCTTCAAGCTGAGATGGGGAGATTCAGACTAGGTATCATAAAAATAGTTTTCACTGTTTGGGTGGTAGAATAATTTGTTCAGGAAGAAGGTGGAGTCACCACCTCTGGAGGTGATTAAGAGGAATCTGGATTTGGCACTAGGAAATGGTTTAGTGGTGTAAGGTTTACGGTGGTGGTGCTGGGTTGATTGCTGGGCTTGATCTGTAAGGCCTCTTCCAATCTTGATTCTATGATTACATATCATCCCGGAATGAAAACCCTAAGCTTGCATTTTTCAATACTGCTGAAAATGCACACAGTCAAAAAACTACCACCTGCCAAAATAGTATACAATTCTGCACAATTCAGCCCCTTGACAGATGATGCAACAACAGAAAACCAAACAAAAATCAAACAAACAAAAAAGCCATCACAATAGACATTAGAAATGCTGCTTAATAAGCTGTAAGGTGTCACTTACACACTATGATGATGAGGATGCTCTAAGAACGAATTTGGAAAAGAATTTATGCAGAGAGTATGTCAGCAGCAAGGAACAAAATCTGCTCTTTTTCCTTTCATGTGTGTGAAATAGGTTTAATGTTCAGGTCAGTGCGGGTTATCATGACATTAAGAGACAGTCTTGGTATTCTACCCATTTCCTTCAAGTTAAGCTTCTGGTCTCTGATCATGATCACAAGCAATTCTGTTTATCAAAAGATGGCCAACAAACACAAAGTTCTCATCTCTCTGCTTCACCAGTAATTAGCAAAAATTATTGAGGTAAAGCTTACAATGCAGATAAAGCCTCACATACAGTAGAATCTTTCCTTTCAACTTGTCTGAACAAACATGAACAAAATCCATATCAAATAATAATTTGAGCCTGCTGTCTTTTACAATGAGTTTCATTTCACATATCTCCAATCTTAGCTTGTCATTAGCAATGTTAATTAGTTCACTATCTCAATACCACACTAAATTCAGTAAAAACTGAGATCACTGCTAATTTGAGAAGAAAGCTTGTTCTTCCTTTAATATAGTAATAGTCACTGCAGTGACTAATAGTAAGTCACTAGAAAACATCCATAGAAATTAATAATGCTTGCAATTTTCAACTGCAAGTTACAAAATTAAAATAAAAATGCTACTACTTTTTAATTTCCAAAAAGGTAATCAAAGGATAATTATGAATGAATACATTCAATATATTACTAACCCTGTGAGGACATACAGTGACACAGCATTCAAAGTTAGGTTATCTCTTGCTGTGCCACGAGCCATGTTCTGGATGCACACACATCCTGCCACAGCTCTTTCTGAAGGCAACCATTTTCCAATACAAGCATGGTAATTGTTCTTGGGCATCTCTGTGATGATAGAGGGGCTTATTTTAAATCTCTCACATGGTCCAAGTTCCCAGGCTTTTTGTAGAAGGTAAAACCCAATTATGTGGAATTTTAATCACAAGTCACAAGAGTGGCCTGTGCAATTAAATAGTACTCCTGCACCAGGAGGTGACTGAAAGACAGAACATCTGAACTTCCTCCAGGACCTCCTGCAAAGTGAAAATGCTGAGAGGTTACTGGGAATACACTGAAACTGCTCTGCTCCCTCCCAGCAGCTAATGGAGTCCATCACCAACCACCATGACCATACTGACCAGCAGTTCAGGTAAAATGGGTCTCTGAGATTCCAGTGCCCCAAGAAGTGTCTAACTCCCACATTTCTCCTCTCAGCCGTGCAGAAGGGGGAGAGCAGACTGAAAGTGGGCATATGTTTGCCAGGGCTGGGGCAGCTGAAACTTCTGCAGTGGATTCACATCTCCTAAGGCAGATGAGGCGCTGAGGCAGGAGCACCATGCTCCTGGTAATCCTCTCCCCCATTTCTGCTGAGTTAAGTGTGCACACATTTGCAATTGTGCAATATCACAGAAGAGAGACAATGCTCAGGGGTTTTCTAAAGCATTTTTCAATTTAGATTTATTTAAAGACTATTTACAACCTTACTTCAGCAGGATTAGGAAATGAGTGGCGACAGCCTAATTTAAAACATCAAAGGACCAGCTGTATGTAGGGAAGGTGGGCAGGACAGGAAGGCTGCAGGAAGTGTCTCTCTGAATCCAGTTGCTCTTCTAGGCAAACACATTATATCTGACTTCCCTCTGGGCACTGAACTCATGAGATTCAGCAGCTCACTTGAACGAAGCAATTAGCAAGAACCCAGCATTTGCTGTCAGAGCTGTCTGCACTAAGCAGCCTACCTGGCCCTGGACACCATAAATAATTTTGTATCACCATTTTTAGGAAGTCCTGGATAACCACTGCTGCCCCTAACACAGGCACAGGTACAAGAACACTGGCTCAGCTACTCCTTCCCTATCAGCCCCAGTGCATTCATGTTGAACAGTAACTCCTGGGCTGCTGCATAGTGAGGATTTCTTGCTAAAAATAGAGATTGTGGCTGATCCACTTCTTCCTTCAACCCTTGTGCTAGAACTAGATACACAGACAAATAAATAGTATTAGGTACAGATTCATCTTACACCAAACCACCATCCAGACAGCAGACTCCCATCCTACCACACAGGCCTGCAGAAACAAAGGAATGTAGATTAGTGGATTGCTTTGAGGTTTTTAAAATGCAGGAAAAGGTCACCTTCCACCTCTCTCTCTGTTTCTCATGTATTTTAAAACTAACCTTTTGATAGCAGCACCCTACATTTAAAAACACATCACCTCTAATTGCAAGGCAGTTTGGGAAATAAGGCAGTCAGGCCATTTTCATGCTACACAACACTAACTGTCAAAACAGAACAAAACAACAACAACAACAAGAAACCAAGCTAAAACAAAAACCCCAAACCAAAACACCAACCAAAAAAATTTTAAAAAAAAGAATGAAAAGAAAAAGACATAAAAGACATATCAGTAACTGAGCACACTAACATGCTGCTTGAGACTAACTCTGCTGGTCTGTTGTTTAATAAAAATACACAAATACCAGTGAGGGTCATGATACAATTCAACACCATTCCCATGCCAAAAAGCAACTCTAAAATTTTCACTTGTGCATTTTTGTCAGCTGCAGTGGGCGTTCTTTTTTACAATCTCTGCACACTTATGTGAAGGACTTACGAAGGTTATAATTGAGCTGAAATTCTACCCAGCCTCATGAAAAAAAACAAGTATTTTTGAAGATCATTTGCAGCAGACGTCATTGACTTTTTCAGAAACGTTCGAAGAGCAAAATAATGAGGAAATAGTAAGTGGCAAATACTGATTAGCTAAAATCATCAGCATCTCACTAAAAGGAAATACCCAATGGAAAATGAAATTATTCTGCTTATTTTCTCTTTTTTTAGTGAAATAACATGTGTATTTTATTTTCAGCTTGTTCACCTGCAGCAGAGGAGAGAAAAATGAAAGATGAGAGCCATAACCTGTGTTAGCACTCTCAGACTTCCCTAGATAGCGAAATTTAACACTGACAGATTAAACAACAACTTATCTCAGAGCTCAAGCCCTGCTCTGGAATCAGGGACAGCACTGAAAAGAATATGGATAAAGAACTTTTATCAGCCTCAGCTGGTAAGAGAAGCAAGCTGTAAAAATAGTCTGTAAGCATTGTAAACCAACAAGAAAAAACCTCTGTAGATGCTTTCTTGCCATTTTATTCTTCAAATTACTGCCGTTATAGCAGAGTGGAGTTGAAGTTTAGCATTAACTGCTACAGCTCCCCACAATTATTTCCTGTTACAATGAAGAATTTTTTTCCTAATATCTCATCTAGTCCTCTGTCAGTTTGAAGCCATTCCCCCCTGCCTTGTCACTCCAGGTCCTTTTAAGTACTGGGTCTTACTCAGTCTTACTGGGTCTCTCCCTCTTTCTGGTAGCTCCCCTGAGGTATTGCAAGGCCACACTGAGGTCACCCCAAAGCTTCTCCTGTGCAGGTGAACAATGCCAGCTCTGCCAGCCTTTCCTGCCAGCAGAACTGCTCCATCCCTCTGCTCATCCTGGAGCCTCCTCTGGGCTCTCTCCAGCAGCTCCAGCTCCTGGCTGGGCTGGGCCAGGCTGGGGCAGCTCTGCAGGTGGGGTCTCACCTGAGTGGGGCAGAGTCCTCTCCCCTGCTGCCCACAGTCTGCTCTGTGCACTAGCCACTGCTCCCTGTGCACTAGCCACTGCTCTCTGTGCACTAGCCACTGCCCCCTGTGCACTAGCCACTGCTCCCTGTGCACTAGCCACGGCTCCCTGTGCACTAGCCAATGCTCTCTGTGCACTAGCCACTGCTCCCTGTGCACTAGCCACTGCTCTCTGTGCACTAGCCACTGCTCCCTGTGCACTAGCCACTGCTCTCTGTGCACTAGCCACTGCCCCCTGTGCACTAGCCAATGCTCTCTTTTAAAAGGCTCCACTCTCCAGGACCAGGACCCAGGTTTTGGGCAGTGCATCACAGTTCTTTGCACAGTAACCTCCAGGTGCTCCCATGCTCAGCAGCCACAGAGGCTTCAGAGACAGTCACATAACCCAGGGGGTGTTGGGGAAGGGGATGGGTGTTTAGGGCTGGCTTTGTGCTGCCTGCTGTCGTCAAGGCAGTGATAAATACATCATCATTTAATGAACTCAGGACTGTGCACACACTCCCATCACAGTGACACCAAAAGGTGTCACTCATTTTTCATTTTGCTGTCCCTGAGAAGCTTTTAGCAAAGAAACAAGGCATGCAAAAGCTGCCTTCAAAGGACTGAATCTCTGGGAACTTGGGGTGGGATTTATGGTAATGATTAAATTTTAATATGCATGTAGGAACTGTACATAAGCAATGTTCTTCTAGAACCACATGTCCACATTATGTTAGGATCTCCAGCATGAACCTCAGGCCTGAATAAATTATGCCCTCTATAACACAGCTTTAATATTGGACAGTCTTATTCTGATATTTTGGGCATTTGGTAACAACAGCACCTTCAGTGCTATCAAGAAGAGGATAAACCCCCACAAAAACGGGCAATGCATACAGATGTGTGTCCAGAACTTGTGATGCAGGAAGGCACTCACCTGCTGCTACAGCATACACTTCACATCATTCCCCAATCAAACTGACATTCCAAGCAGCCACCCCAATCTTACAAATGCTCTTTTTAATAAAAAAGGGACAAATGAGGAAATGCATAGAAGATTCCACATTTCATCTGGTAAACAATACACAAATGAAATCTAGAAATTGATAAACACTGATCTAGAGAAGTTATCTCCAGGCCATCAGAGCACTCTGAAACAGATAACTGTAGGTCCTAATTAGTACTTTCAGTGTGCTTATATATATACACAAAACATCTTTGTCTATATACACACACTTAAACAACTTTGCTGAAATCACAGATTTTATTCACACACTTCTCAAGCTGAAGATTTTTTTTACCATTTTGCTATATTTTTAACACTATATTCACTACAGAGAAGTTTCATAATTAAAAGCAGTTAATTAAAGAATATTAATTAAACATGAGCTAAGCACAAATACTAAACAAATTGCTTCAGAGAAAACCCAGAATCTGACCTACCAAAATGACTTTATATGCAATTACACATGCTGTGAATTACTGTTTGTAGATAATTGCCTCGGCTGTCTCCTTAAAGTCAGCCGACCACACATTAAAGTTAAATAATATCAAACCAGAAAAAAGTCAGGGCTGATTGGAGTTGCAGTTAAATGCATTTATTTTTTATGTACCTCAGCATTAACACATTATTGGTTCAAAATAATTTAACACTTTTTAACCAAACGGACAAAGAAAAGGCAACCCTTCAGTCCTACATGCAGTAACAGAAAATTTTAATTGCTTTTGGGATCTCTGCCATTATTCTTCCTAGCAGACAGAAGAATAGAAGACAGCATTTAAATTTTTAGGGCCCTTTTCCCCTAAAGGACCAGGTGCAAGGATGAATTCCACCAGTAAAAGAAACTGAAATTCTAATGATAATCTCCAAGGCAGACACAGTAGAGCAGGCTGCCAAGACCTCTTTCATTAGCTAAATAACTGCAAACTCTTTCAAGAAGTGTAATCCATCAAGATGTATGGAAGAATAGAAGGCCCTTTTAAATAGGTGTAGTAGCTGCTTAATTTATTTATTTTTTTCAACTGAAAGACACAAATAATCTTTTCAAAAAGTTGATGTGTATGGAAGGAGCTAGCCAGGGAAGAATGAAAGTCCTGGAGAGAAAAGGTAATATACCTTGTAGACTTACAGAAGAGTGTTTATATACATAGTTGTTACATGACATTTAAATCAAACTGCCAGGATCATGACATTTAAAAGCACCTGAGAACAAATTCTGCTCTAGGGAAATTTTTGATTGCTAATGACTTCCAGAGCCAAAATTTGACTATCAGCATGTACAGCATGGCCAGTGAGTGAAATGAACACAAACACCAAGTTCATAAAGACAGCATGTAAATAATAAATTCTTTTTTCCCTGTTATCTGGTGGTATATGTAAATGCAATTTGAGGAACTGACAAATGATAGGCATGAGCCTATAGTATCTGCAGAAACTTAAGCTGCTCAAGTGTAACAGTAATTTCTTCACATTGCTTATGTTTCTAAGGACCTTATTTGTCTTTCGAGCTACCTTGAAATCCTGATGACAAATATTGTGGTCCCTACATTCCCTTCCCTGGGTACTGCTCTAGCTTATTTAAAAGCCTTTGAAAAATTACTGTCAAGAAACAACAGGAACTGACATATGACTGCTATTTTCTATTTCTTCATTATGCAAATACTTTGAAAATTGAAAATACCATGTACAAGCTAAAAATGAATGGACTTGATGATCAAAACCATGCTTTATATGATAAATGCTGATGATTTAATGTAAATGTTGATTCAAGAGAGGAGGCAATGTTTTCCTCAGATCTAGACACATCATCAGTGTATCAGCTAGGACCAACCAAACCCCTCATGGATGCCTGTACAGCATGTTCTTTTCAACATAAGAGATATCTGCTGCTTTCTTATTGACTTCTCAGCAGCTGTAGAACACCCATCACAAGTGTGAGCTGAGCTCCTTGTGCAGGCTAAGTACAGGTACTGCTAGCTTGTAATTGCAGGCAAAATAGAATTGAACACAGCCTTTCCTAAGACTCTTAAACACCCACTCATGCAGTCTTGTAAGCATAACCAGACTAAGGGCAATGTTTAACCATAAACACCATTTCATTGGATGGCTTCAAACAATGAAAACAGCTATTTCATCAAGCTTCTGTAAATTACTGTATCTCCAGGAAGAGAGATATGCTACACTTAACCAAAAAATAATCACCCCTAATCAAATACATGTTTAAAACAGATGAAGTACCACCTCAAAACAACAAAATAATGCTTATAATGGACTTAAAAACACCAATGAACTCTCAGTCTCAACTGAATCCATGCTACTACATTGTCTAAGCTATTGTTTTTCCCCCTACTATAGAATTATTATCTTTTTTAATATAGTTAGTGTAAGAACTCTTACCTCTCCATCTCGTATTCTTTCATTCCTACTCTTATGGCCTTCATTACCTGTAAGATACATATTAGCATGGGACCATCACAGCAGGAGGGAATCTCATATTTATGAATTTATGACTTATGACTATCTCCAGAGAAAGCTATATTACAAAAATATCATCTGTACCTCATTTAAATTTACATCAGTAAATGCATTTTAAAAATACACTGGAATCAAACATTTCAATCTTTAAAAATGCCTGCAGTCTCCAGCAATAAAGCAAGTTTAATTGCCAGACTACTATATCCTAATAAGTGTAGCTCATCAAAATACCAATGTTCAGTTGTGAAAGCTGTGGTGAACATGGCAGCAAGTCTTTTTGCCCTACTTAGGAAAAACAAAGCTATGAACTGGGTTATCCTACAATGGCAAAGTCTCTTTTATACTTTGAAATCTGAATCAACAGAAAATTACTAGAGTTAATGCTGGTTTACAAGTCATAAATCTGATCCTTGTTCTCAGATTTGCTCAGAAAGTTTTACTCCTTTATTTCCATATTACAGAAGTTCTAGGCAGCTGCTCTATAGAAAAAAATACTCTCGGATGTGATAAAATTATTCAAGGATGATAAAAAACCAAGGAGTATGAATGCAAAATGAATATCCATTGTGTTTTCAATTTTACAATATTCATTTTAAAACATTCTTACCCTTCATAGTTTGGATATCTGAGGAGCAGGAGCCAAGACAACATCTGAGTCAGTAACTTCATCAGCTACTTTTACCTAAGCTCCCTCTGTCATCACCACTCTCAGAACTCACAGGCAGATCTGCATCCCTTTATGGAGTACAGGACTGACACCCAAGTTGATTTTATCACCACCTGCAGGACAGGAGTGCAGCTCCCCTGGTTTAGTGGCAGGTCCAACCTGAGGAGCCTTGCTGAGAGCCCGGATTGTCATTGCCACACTGGTAGCAACAGAACAGCAGGGTTCAGCACTGCCCCAGGGACAAACCCAGCTCTGAGGAGCACCCTGAGAAGTCCTTTTCCTGTCCTGCACTGTGCATGGAAAAACTTCCCCAGCCCATCAGGACCTGGGGACAGTTACCTGCTAGTTAAACTTTTCAGAGCTGCACATTGCCCTGAATAATTGTGATCCCTTCTTTCTCCACCATTAGACAGGTATTTGTGCACACAGAACAGACAGACTGCAAGCAGGTCACCTTCTGCTGAGGTGAGCTACCCACACTTCATTTCTCACACATCACAAATGCACCAGTGAGTTCAAGGACAATGCAAGGTATATTACTGGGCTGTAAGAGGAGGGATATTATCCTCTTATTTCTATCCAGCCTCTCCATTATTTTATTACTAAGCAATTCTGGGTTGCTGGGGACATTTTCTGAGTACCACTGCTACACTAAGAGCAAAAATTATTAACAGTAAAGGATCCATTACCTCTTTATGAGCTTCACTGGAGATTTTATTAGTGTAGCGCAGAACTTCCAACTCCATGTCTGTCTTAATGACACGACTTAGAAGAGAAGAACAACAGATAGCATGTTAGACTGCAACTTCACAGCTTAAGAATGCAAAATGAAAAAACCCTGAAAATAATATGCATCATCTATAAGATTATATCAAGTACACCTCAAGAGCAAACAGCTATTACAGTATTCATGACAGCAAAGTATTGTTGGCATTGATTCAGCATTAGCAAAACAATCTTATAAAGTGAAGTCACAAGAATTTCAAGTATCAGCCTGCCCTATTCAACACTTATAAACTACTGGTTCAACCAAGATTTTTTCAACTCATTCTACAATACATTAGAAACAAAACAAATGCAATCCTGTATTTATCATAACTCTAACATTAATTCAAATGGACTATTTCTACAAGCATGCTTGATTCCCTTTTAAACACAATTGGAAACTGTTTTATATATTTAAATTCCCAGAGCTCCAGAATTTCTGTTCAGCACAATCCCAACTCCCACCTATTTGCAGTACTTCAAAAGGTGGGCAGGCAGTGGTGTGAAAAAATGTTATTTTTGTTTGGTATTAAAAAACCAAAACCATGAAATTCAGAAACCACAGCAGCAGTATTTATCATTTACAGCCATGATGTCCATTCTTTCACATGCTTCTGAAGGAAGATAAAAAACATAAAACCCCAAACAAATCAATGCCCCAAAATCCCCATCCCACTCTTTGTGCCTAATGAGATACTGAATTCATGTATGTTTATGAGCCTTGATACTCTCTTCTGAACTCATGTCAAAAATGCCCCATTTAGCTCTTCTCCACATGTATTTCTATCATGTATTTCAAATAAAAGCAGCTATTGAGTGTGACATGCACAGTAAAGCAGACACAGCTCCATAACCTCTATTAAACACCACATACTCCTTCCACTGTTACACAATTCCTACTATTTTTCATGCCCATCTCAAAGGCAGCTGTGAAGTACATACTTACTATTTACAAAGTACAGAACTACATCTATTGAATTGTATGAAAATATTTCAATCATATTTTTGAGCTGCACTCCAGGGTTTGCAGCAGTTACAAAGAACCATAACTGTTATACTTTGAAACTGCCACCAAGACTCCTCTTTTTATTGTAACATGCTCCTCCTCACACTGCTGTAGAAAAATGTTTACTGTATTTCTGCTCTGTAGTTTGTTTTAATGAGTCCAGAAACAAGTTTCTAAGCCATCAGTGCCTATGATGTGACATTACAGCATTTCCCACAGATGGTGCATTACTACAGCACAGCCACTCCCTTTCAAACACAACTCTTCTGGTCAGAGTAAAGGTACCTTTGTAAAACCCTGATATTGATCAAAATGCTTTTAAAAACAGAAACACTGTAGAGGAGAGTGGATTGACTTTCTAAGTCAGATGGAATATGACACAAAATAATCACTAAGCAATTGAGAATAAGAAGTACAAGGTTTTAAAATGCACACCCAGGTGAAAAAATTACACTGGGATGGTAAAATCTGCTGACTGTGAGTGAAGAAATAAAAATCCACTCCTGTCTTTCAGCCAAGACATAAAAAAGACTGGCTCATATATAATCCAGTTAGAATGAGGTAGCAAAGGCTTATAGATTTTTAATTTTTTTTTTTTAAATCCTGTTCTTTGGAAGACTGCATGTGCTAGCAGGGTAATTTAACACTTGTTTGATGTGCCTTTATATTACTGTCACTATACAGTACATATCCATGATCTGCAATTGCTCGAAAAATAAGTTGTTCCATAATTCAGTTGTCTAATCTCTTTGTTGGAATTTGCTAGTAATAAAAGTTAGTAACTGCTCCACAGCAAGTGCAAACAGTGTTAGAAACCATTTCCCTTGACTTGGGCATAAGGCTTCAGGATCAAGGTGTTTGTATGAGATCACAGCTTCTCAGGTATCTGTTGGAATATAGAAATTCATGCTCAGCCTCAGACTGACTATGCAATGCAACCCCTTCGTGTACACAAGGTCAGGCACTGAAATACTTTACAGAAAATATTTAGTCATTCTGAGACCAAAAAAAACCCAACCAGCAGAAGGAAGGAGAGGGAGGATATACAGTTGTGCAGTAAACATAATCAACTTCACCAGACACTGGGCTGCTGCACTACAGTGGCACTGCTGATGGAGTTCCCACATCATGTCTGGGTAGTAGAAAAACCTGTATTTCACCACCTTCTCACTCTTCTGATGGAGCAAAATGCAGCACCCTCCCAAGCCACGTTTACAGTGGTGGCTGGCACTTCAGGTCAATCATGCACGTGATGAGTGCCCACAGTTCTCATGATGTTTTCCCCCACTATCACAATAATAATAAGTAATAATTTTTTCATGAATGTGAACTTCAACATTCTATTAAAAATAGCTGTTGGACCAGCTACAGCCTCTGCACAAACACATTAATATTTTAATGGGAACAAATAATTTCCAGGCTCCAGCTAATGCAATTGCCACAGTGCACAGACTCCACATGTAAGGCACTCCTCAGATTAGCAGAGGGGCCACTCAGAGCAATCTAGTTGAAGTAGAAGGACAAGTCTCTGACTGTCAGGGCTGACCTAAAACTTTCACTTTTTTTTTCTCCTCCTCATTTTACCAGTGTAAAAACATTTATTCTTCCTCATTCTTCTTTTACACACATTTGATGCTTTTATTTTCACTTAGCCAAAGGAGCAGCTGGTCTTCTCACATATGTCAGTCATCCAACAGGACACAGAAACTTTAATATAAACAAGTATCATTTCAATCCTGGAAATGCATTTGGGCATTTTAAATGTCTGGATACCAAATTACATGCATGAATTAATCAAGTGATGAAGAGCATATAGAATTTGAGTCAGTTATGAGGCTGAAACTCACATAAATATATTTTCCTAAACCAGTGCCCTCCTCAAAGATACATAAATTGGTTTTCTATGTGCATTCTGCAGCTCAGATAATGCCTCCAGAAGTATTTGTTTCTCATTATCAGATCAGTGTTTTATCAGCTGGCTTGTTTTGCTGCATTTTAGTACATGTGTGCATCCTTAATGTCTCCTTTCTGTGACATACATGGAAAACACCACTCCTCCTTTTCCTTCTGGAAATATTAGATTTAGAGACCACCTAAGAGGTAAAGATTATGCCTGTGTGGGCAGACTTCACAGGCCTGCCTTATTTAGCTTTTCTCACCTCTGCTGTTACCTTTCCATATCTTATTTATAGAAATTTCTCTACCACAGTTTATACATTTATGCTCTTCTGCAATGTATAAAAACTTGCTGACTGAATTAACATCAAAGCCAGCAAACAGCAATGCACATATGCAAAGGAGAGGCATCACAGTACAATTCTGAAAGACAGGTGCATGAACACCAAAGACAGGAGTTCAAAAAAATCCTAAGAGGTTTACAGTATAGATAGAAAAACCTCTGAATACACAAAAAGCAAATGCACAGTTTTAAGACATTAATATACAGATCAGTTTTCATGAAGGAATTATTATAGCTTTCCATCAAAATAATGCAAAATACAGACCATATGAAATCTTCCACATAAAACTAGCAAACCCCATTTTCACTGAGATAACAGGAAAATACAGTATATACAGGCACAAAGGGAGCTGCACATTACTAAATGTTTACTTCTAGCAACAACACAACTATGTAGATTCTGGCAAATTACAGGAACAAAGGCCATTTGGCTAAGTGTAAACCTTCTTCTGATTACTGAGGAGATAATTTGGACAAGTTTAAATTCTTTCTTCTGTTAGATGACATTTTCTTTTCAAAACACTGGAATCAATACATAGCATATCCATACACTATGAAATTTGAAGTGGAAGCCTTTAAATTTAACATGAAAGTTTTAAAATTTGTTTGGAAATAAACCCACTCAATAAAATGAAAAAAAAATTTAGAACACCATCTGTAAACTGCAGAAATCAAGTGTAAGGTTGAATTCTTCTGTTTTATCATTAAGCTCCATACCAAATCAGAAAATGATGAGATCTTGAAAAAGTAAGCAAGAGAGGCAACATATCTTTTCCTATAAACACTCTGCCTTTGTCAGTACTGAAACACTTTTTCTGCATTTTATTACAAGACTGTATAATACTAAAGTTGCCTTTTGTAGCCTCCAGTTCTCTCTGGCTGGTTCAGGAAGCTCAGCCATTTCACCTCTAGCTGCAGTTTGACAGCATGGCATAGAGCAAAGTTTTTCTGACAAGTACCATGTAAAAACCAGCAGTTCAGAGCTTGCCAAACCTGCAATGAAATGCATCCCTGCAAAGGAGGTAGTTCAAAGGATGCAATTTCCTACCCCAGAATATAACCCAAAAGAATTCATCTTCCTAAAAGAAAAATGTTCTTAGCTCTAAAGATCCTGCTTTCCAAACAAACTTTCTTGGCGGGTAACTTGTCATTCCAAGAAGATTTCTCCCTTAGTAAGCTTCAATATACATGACCTGTCATTCACAGGTGTTAATTTCACCAGACACTTAAATCCTAACAATTATCTTTAACATACTTCTAACTTTAAATAAAAGCCACAGAACTCAGTAAAACTTTTAAAAACATTTCTGAATACAAATCTGCATTTTTTTCTTTACTTAGAATTCCCTTTCCTTGAAAGCCAGTTGTAGAGAAGTTGCATACCAAGTATCCCTTGTCTGAGAGGCTGCAGGAAGAACTAATTCCAGGAGGAATTCCAGGCTGCCACTCACAATTCACTGAAGAAATTATTCTCTCCAGCTCAGCTCCAAACGCTGCCCTTCTACTGCCTCAATGCTCCACCTCTCTCAGCAAAACCTCCTGGGCACAGATCTTAGCTTGTCCATACCTGAGCTTCCTAAAGGAGATTTAATCACCCTTTAATTGAAACCATAGAGAAGAAAAGCTTATGACACCTTGATAAGGTAGATGGAAACAACCTGAAAGCTACCTTAGGAAAAAGTCTTTAGCCCTACACCAAAGCCTTCTGCAGCTAAAATTGCCATCTCTGTCTCTGTTGTGGGGATCTTCTGTGTCTTCACAGTAAAGCTTGGAAGTCAGACAGGGCCCTCTCAAAGTCCTCTTCCTCACCCCTCTTAAACTCAGAAATCAAGCCTATAACATAACTTTGTTTAGGAAAAGGAATGGCACAAATTCTAGAAGGACAGAATAGGCAAGATTTAAAAATCAGCCCCCCTTACACCCATCAGGAGCAGGAGCAATGAGTCCACTACCACAGCTCCAGGCCTATCCACAACTCAGGGAGGGAACAACATCTACACAAAGCCTCCTCACTTCCTTTTTGCAGCTTTATTTCCTGCCAAGCAACAAAAAATATCTTCCACAACAGATACATGACCTTTTAATAATTCTAAATGTTCTGAAATCACTGATGTTCAAAAAACATCTCCACAGCTTTCAAGCTGTCAATTAGCTGTGGATGGAGACAGCAGAAGATGGTTTTCAGCATTTGTGCTGAAAATAAACATTAAAAAGCATAGTATGTAGGAGTATGCAATACAACATGCTTCAACAACAGTAGTCAGAGGGTCCACCTGTGTTTTATACTTTAAGCTTATCTGTCTTAACTAAGGATTTGCTTCCTCATTTCTAGATTAATAAACAAAAAAAAGCTTAGATAAAAACCTAATTCATTAATAAAAAATCACTATGTTCTTTCTTCAGTAATTTCCTAAATGGAAAACCAGAGAGCCTTAGTTATGGAGCAATCCTGTGGACAAAGTCAGCAATGTTGACCAAAAGAGAAAAACCAGTAAAACAGAGCAGCTTTGCAGTTAGTCACACATCTACTTTGTTTCAGACAGGCTACAGCAGAATTCTCCAAGAATTACAAAGTACAGTTATATGAATAATAATTCAACAAAATAAAGGCTGTTAAAATAAATCCTGGAGAAGAAATAATACCTAATTAAATACTACCTGTTCAGACAGAGTTTTGATGTATATTTTATTTCTGTTGCTAGAACATTAATTATCCCCAGTTCTTTTCCCATTCATACAATTTCATATTTACACAAATGTGACTTAAACCCTAACATATCCTAGAGAAATGTGTATCCAAATACAATGCTTAAGAAATGTTACATAAATTCTTTGGTTTTCAATGCTGTTATCTAGCCCTATTATTATGTTTGTACATTATTTCCAGTCCATAACATGAAACCAACTTAAAATTAAAACCCCTGTGGTAAAGTAGGAGGCTTTCTCAGAGAGAATCTCTCTGAAGCAATGGCACAGTATAAGCATGTTCAATACTACTCAAAGAAAAAGATTTTATGTTACTCACCATTCTGCAATTTCAGGATGAAGAATTTTGTTGTTCACATTAAATCTAAAAAAACCCAAAGACATTAATATTAAAAATCAGCTAGACACAACAGCAGAGACTACATACTCTTTAACCATGTCTTCTCTGAGGAAAAGAAGTATTCTATGGGAATTCAATAACCCAGTGAGAAGAATGCATTTAATTTTTAAATACATGAGACTAAACCAGATATATAATTCTATGAACATGCAGAAGCCAGTGTAACAGTATGTTTGAGACATGCTTATCACACTTCTTTTGACAACAATAAAATCTTAGGTTATCAGTTCACTGCTGTGAGTGTGAGGTGGACCAGACTGACCTCCAGACATTCCTTCCAAATTATTCTGTGATTTTTACCTCGTCCCTCAAATACCCTTCAATGGAATTAAACCCAGTCAATTGCAGATGTTATCCTTTGTTTCATGCCTTCCCACATTTGTGTGCACAGAAGGTGATAAACAAGCTTGCTTAGAGGATTGTGAAAAGGAAAATGACCTCTCCATGTCTTTTCCAATCTACAGAAGAAGCAAAGCAGAAGCTTCCAACTCGCCTTGGCCTCTGACACTATTTTGCTGTTTATTTTCTACATGAGCAATTCATGTATTCTTGGAATGATTTTGAGCCTCTCTAAACAATAACACTACAGCAGCCAACAGATTAAGGAGCTGAGTAATTAGGTGGAACACAAATGGATTTTCAAGCATTGTTACAGGGGTTTTTTTGCTTACTATTTAAATGCCCAAGGAGTTTTCTGCATCAAAGATATTTTTGTCTGCTCAGGACTGTTGGCTCTCGAGTTAGGGTATTTAAGAGAATTAAAATACTGCAAGCTCCCAACAGTTCTTCAAAAGAATGTTATGAGGCAACAGTTCATATTCCTACATTTTTGAAGGAAAAAATTAAATGTATTCCAAGTTAATAACCATTCTTTATACCTCAGAAGGGATCAATGAAAAGACAAATCCAATTTAAAAAAATATTTAGAAGTCACTTTTAACTGTGTAAGGGTCTTCCATGCCCTGAGAAAGCAGAAAAAAACCCTATGTTTCTCTTTTTCAGAAAGAGATGCTCATAAACTTATAAAACTCTAATAGGGAGAAGGCTAGTAGCTCTGTATTCCTACACCAAGACACAAACCAAAAACTTACTACAACATTCAACAAGGACAAGCTTTGTGGTATTCAATATTATAGATATTAATGAGAAATCACTATAAAAACAACTCAAGACAAAAAACCACCCACCAGTCACAGAACAATGCATCATTATACAATAAAATTGATCACTTGGAAACAAGAAAGTATCAAAAGGGCATACTTTCAATTAAATCTTCACCATCTCAAAAATTATCACTAACACACACCGATGCAGAAATAATTCTACAATGGATGAGACAGTAAAACACAAATTTATACAGAAGAAAATATATGAATGACATTGGAAAATCAATCTATGAATACTCTAAGAACCCAAAGCCTGAGCTCCCTGTGTGGCTGGAGAACACCACCACAGAAAACCAAGACACAGAATTATGTTGCAGCTGTAAGAACAGACACAAAACCTTTCAGTAATGTTATCAGTATGTGAGACAGAAAACTGATCAGTGAAGGCAAATGTAAGGAGACAGTGCAGCACTGAAGTGTTCAACATGCAAATAGGATGTAAATATGATGTAAATAGGAGTAAACTATGGTTATTGTAAAGTGTCAAAAGAAAATAAAGCACAGGGAGGGGCAGCTACAGAAGGCAGCTGACTTTGACTCTGAAAATCCACATCTCAAGAAACTGAATTGATCATTTTAACCACAAGCACAAATGCATGAATTCAAAACCAATCAAATGAGCCAAACATGAATCTCACAAAAGAATACTGCCTCACCCAAGCATTCAAAAAAGAGGGAAAATTGTACACTGGCATAGACTTACACCAGCTCACTCTTTTTAGAAAAGCCATTTCATCTACCGTCCCCAGATTTTATCCTTCTTGGCCATAAAGGCTCTTCTTGAAATGTTTTTGAGCTGCCAGAAATCCAGGTCTTGCTGGCTGGGACCACCTACTATGTGGCAGTTCCCTAAAATTCTGGTTTGCTGTCAATTGGGGAAGCTCATTAAACACACAGAGAGGCAGGATGATTGAATCAGGAGGGTGCTGGTGCGTGGAGAAGAGCCAAAAGGTCATCAGCTGAACAGAAGTTCTCTCTCTCATCTGAAAGACAGACTTCCTGATGTAATGCCAACTAGAAAACAAGATGTTAGACCTCTGAGACACAGCATCAATCCACATGTGGAGAGAATATATTGTAGGTCACTCTCTGAAGGAGGTCAGAGATTAAGGACAGAACTGTCTCAGCTCCACTCAGCTCATGGGAGCTGGGGCCTGTGTGAGCAGCCACAAGGCCACCTGTTTATAAGTGAGACTTCTAAGGCTGATGACTCAAATCACACTTCACTTGGGTTACTGCTGTGGTTTAGGGACAGTACTCTCCAATTTACTGCTCTCGCTAAAACCACGGCATCACTGCCACTCACTTGCCCCCCTTCCCTTCAACTGGAAGCACAAAATGCAAAGATCATGGGTTGAGGTAAGACAAGTTTACTGAAAAAAAATGACATAAGAAAACATACAGTAACAGCATCGATATTAATAACAAAAGGTGTAAGACAAAGTAACCACTTACATGGAAAAAACATATAAACAATATGTTTATAACAATAAACAATCAAACAATAAACAAAACATCAGACTGTTCTGCCCAAAATGTTTCTTAAGAGGAAGGAATGCCCTTTTCTTCCAGAGCAAGAGGGTCTCTTCCTCCCAGCCCCAGCAGCAACATGAAGGGGTGTAAACGTCATCTGGGCCCATGGCTGTGTGTTCTACCTATCCTAGATGTCACCCAGGTCAGGAGAGCTGGTTTCTGCTGGCTGCTGCACCAGGAGCTCACAGCCGGTGTCTGA
>VWYI01044257.1:1952-99402 GCA_013399455.1 Anthoscopus minutus
CTCTGCTCCTGCTCCTCAAATGTACCTCAGTTGATAGATACTTTGTAAAAATCTGGTTCCTTTTAGATATCTCAGCCTAGATGGTGTAACTAGCCTGCTGCTTTTTGCAATTATGTTGTCCTTACTATGTCAGGATGCAAGTGGCTATTTGAGATATGGTACATTGACCTCGATTCACCAGAGGCATTTCCCCAGTGGAAGGCAACTGCTCTTTGCTTGAAAATGGGAGAATTTGGCTGTGAGTTAGTCTTGTGTGGTGTTAGAAGTTGTAGGGTTTCTGCCAGGAAGGTGTGGCAGCTGCAGTTTCTCAAAAAAATGAGGAAGTTCTGTTCTCCCAAATGAAAACCAGAAAAAAGCCGCCATGTTTTCATAACTGGAAAAGAAAGTACTTGCTTCAGGTGTTTGAAGAGTCAGCTACCCTTTTCTATCCTTGATCCTGTTGTTGAGGCAGTTGATCAGGGTTGGCTACTGTTCCCAGTGTCTTATTTCTCTTTGCCATTCTGCACACTGCAGAATAGAAAACAGTGGTTTTGGAACCTGCTGGCTAATACTGCAGGGCATATAGTGCTTTTTTTTTATATGCAGGAGTTAGAAGAGTATTGAAGGAAGAAAGCTAAGGCACTTTCTTCTCACCTCCTGTGTATTCCTTGGTGCACATCGTATGTTTTAAAAGTTTTGTCTGAGGTTCCTTGGTGAGCAGTCATGAATTTATTACAGCAACTAAGCCTTCAAGCAAGACAAGCTGGCAAATACCTTCATGGTGAAATACATACCTCATGCCATTTAACCACCAGAGAAGGTTTCTTGGCTAGCATGTTTTCCTGATAAATCAAGAGGAACAGTATGGATTAATCTAGACTTTCTGATTAAGTAGATCAACCACTAATTTCAGAACAAGAGCCTTTATGAAAAAGAGAAGAGTCAGTGAGATATTTGTTATTTAGGATAACTGCTGTAGAATCAGTTCTTTGAAATATAAAGTATATTTTCTGATAAAGCTTCTGCTGGCATTGTGTGAATAACTGTCTGGAATATTTTAGCACTTGGAGGATGCTGGAAGAGAAACCTGGTGTATCAGTAGATAAAATCTATTTACATTCTAGAATTGATTTAGAGCTGTATTGGAAAGCACCACTAGCACCACTGGCCTAATCTGTTTGTTACGAGATCAAAAAGCAAAAAGAAAGCTGTCTTTTACCTGATTTCCCAGAACCTTGACAGCTGACTGGATATCTGTCTCTCCCTGTTAACTGCTCTGTGATTGAAATTCAACTGTGGAAAACCATTGGCTTTTGGTTGCAAGATGCTTTGATTTCTTAGGTGTCTTCTGTCCTGTGCCTGGTGTTTGACTACTGTAGGGAGATATCCAGAAGCTGGAGGACTTTTTCTTCACTCCCTCTATCCCCATTGCACTCCCAAAGGTGTATTGTACTTCCTTTGCTTATCCAGCAATTGTTGAAACTGCAAGTTTTTAAAGACTGTTCAGTAATGGCTACCTGAGAGTCTGGGAAATCTAGAGGAAAATTTGCCTCTTCTTGTCCTACTCCATTTTGTGAGTGGTTTTTTTTCCCCTTTAATTCATGTGTAGATCTTTGTTTTGAGTCTATTTTCCCTTTGCTTCATTTAGTGTGTTATGTTGATGAGTTTATTTGATTTATATGAAAAGACTACATTATTTTCTATTCGTAGCAACTTTTATGCTTCTCAGTGGGGACTATTTTGTGTAGTGACAAAATGAAATATCCTCATATGGAAATGGCCTTCTTTATAATTTAACTGGATGAAGGCCATTAGAAACATGCCATAAGGAACAAACCTGGAGGGAGTGAGGAGCATTCTTGAAGCTCTGCCACGTCATCTTCTAGTTCTGTTGTCGGTGGTTTTCCTGGGCTATGGTGAATGAAACTTTATTTTCAAGCTTTGTTGATGCATGTTTCAAATTGATGACTACTTTCCAGGACTATGAAACATTGTCTAGTTAAAGCTTTTTTTTGTGGTTAGGGGTTTTTAGTTTCAGTTTTTTATTTTTTTGGTGTGTGCGTATAAAGGAAATAGCAACGCTCTCCCTTTTCAGCTCTGTTGAATCTCTGGATTGAATCTGGTTTTATGCTGCAAAAGAACCACACCCTGGGTCTGCACTGAAAAGGTTTACATGTAAACTTTGTTATCTTGCATTCACTATGTGCTGGGAACATACATGGGCCAAGTCACCAAGACCCAGTGATAACTGCCTAAGCTGCTGTGGCTTGACTGCTTCTTCCAGCACTGGGTGGCCAAGTCTGTTTTACTGCATCAGTGTGAGATTGAGACTCTCCCTAGATTAGCAAACCCTAATTTGCAGCTGTTTGTATCTTTGTTGTTTGTTTTGTTTTGCTGTTTTGCTTTTTTCTTGATTGTGTCAGCTCAGAATTGCATTTTCTGGGGCTCCATCAGACTTGGCACATAATAAATAATGCTTAAATTTCAAAGCATTATACAGTTTTTCAGCCTCAGAGAGGGCTCGTGGGGCGTATTTATTTCTGTTTGTGTAAAAGATGACAACAGTGCAGAGAAACTTAATATGGTCAAGGTCTCTTACTCAATGGGAAACATCTGAAATTAGAAGTCAATAGAAATGGGATTGTAGAAAACCTACTGTATTTCTGCTCACTTTTAAAATATGTTAATTATGTTCTTGTTGAGTTGTAATGAATTTTTGATTCTGTGCATTTGAGGTGTTACTAGCAAAACTGTTTAACAAAAGCTAGGTGGTAAAATGGACATGTTGGGTAAAGTCAGGGATTCTTTACCCTGAGTCAATGGAATTGTGTATCTCCAGCAGAGAGCAGGTACCTGTAAGCTTTAAAGTCTTGCCTTGTGAGGAAACACCACAATCCAAAGCCTGCCCTTTTTCTAGCAGTAGGGATTTCTGACAGACTTTTTCTTGGCCCATCCTTTTTCCTATGGCTTGCAATGAGCTGTTATTAAGAATTCTGTGCAAAGGGTTGTTAATTTTTCTTTTTTCCTAAATAAAGAGTAGAAGCTAGGAGTATGATATCCATAAGGTAACAGTCAGATTTACCACTTAAAATTTCCAGCTTTCTCTTCTCTTTCTTTAAAGCACACAGAGAATAGACAGACCCCAGGGCAGGGTAAGACTGAGTTGTTAAGTCCTTTGAGGTCTTTGCATGAAACCTGTGTGTAAGGGCAGCTTCTTGGCTTGGAACAGCAGTAGCCAGATGGCTGTGCTGACCTTTGGTTCTGCTTAATACCAGTGCAGTTATGATGTAGATTAATGCTGTTTTGAGTAAATCTTCCTAAGAGTTATCTCTTCCTCTGTCAGTAGTAACTTCTCAAACCTTTGTGCTCACAAGTGTAGTACTGGGCATCTAAAACTGAATGTGTCTCACAGAAGCTTCATCCTAAACTAGAACAGGGTAACTGTGAGTTCTGTCTTGCAACATCTTTTTCTGGAAGAAACATTACTGGAAGAAACATTACTTTTGTCCTAGTCAGCTACTTTGTGTTAATGGTCCTATCAGCTGTGCAGTTTTGCTAATATTCCATTTGTGAGATTTCATTTTGGTGGCCGTGTGAATGTGTCAGAACTCTGATTTGTAGGTGTTTTTCCTAGTTCAGGCGAAGTTAGAAGTCTACTGCTAGGATAGTGGAAGAAACAGCAGACAATAGCTTTTCACTGTAACATGCAGACAGATATGATGTAATTTATGAGTTACATAAGTGCTCTGGTATTTCCTTTCTTTGTCACAATTGTTAGTTTTCCTTATGCTTACTTACCTTTCAATTAAATCAAGTCCTGTCTGAATGTGGCCACTCAAAACATTCTTTCAAAGAAACCTTTCCTGTTTCTATTTTGCTGGTTGCACACTCCCACTGCACGCAGTCCTTGGTTTTAAAAATGCATGTGCAGTGTCCAGTTGGAGAGTACATGGCCAGCCTTTCACAGCCCACCACTGTCACACAGTAAGAAGAAGCAGTCCTGTCTTCCTCTCAGACTGAAAGATAAATAAAGGCCTGAACTGGAATGCATAGTGCTGTTCATGTTGCAACTGGCTCTAGTAAGGTAACCATGGAGAATATATAAAAAGATTTTCCATTTATTTCTAGGTATTGCTGAAGTTTGTTTCAACTCCTTAAATATTACTTTTCTTTGGGGTGATTGAGGAACAAGAAGGGGGTTTTACAGAGTTTTGTTGATTTAAATCCAGTCAGTTTCATTACATCATTTTTCTTTTGGTGTGAAGAATGACTAATGTTAAACCCTTGTGCAAGGTGTCATAATTGTTTTGAATATTGGAAGCTTATTAAACAGCATGGCAATGTTACCAGTATTCATACACTCCCTGTTTTCTCCCAGAACCATACTCTGGCCCCCTTTTGCCATACACTGAAACTTTCCCTGGTAGTTCACTGTATTGCAGCAACCAACAAAACCCCTTGCTTTTTTGATAAATCTTTTTTGTTTATCAAGAGTGCTGAGGTAGCTGTGCTCAAACAGCTTGTAAAGGAGTTGCCTGCAGTCAAAGTACTTCTAACACACTCTTTTCAAAAAGCACTTACCGTTTTGTTCTTTGGAGCAGAGCTAAAATCTTTCCTGTTTTTACAGCGTATCTGATTTTCTCCCCACAAGTACAGAGATTTCCAGAGTTGTTTGTAATTAGACTGAGTCGGTACATGCAGGTGCATGCTCATGCATATACATAAAGCTGGGGGATGAGTCCTACAATAGGTCATTGTTCTAGCCTAATTAGCAGACAGGCAAATGGGAAAGGAATAGCACGGCCTTTCCTGGCAAAGATTAACAGAGGCAGCCATTGCAGTCCACATGTTTAGGTTGGGTGAATAAATTGGAGCGTTTGTTACTGTGTTATAGATGTCTTGTTACTTGTCAAATGTGATGTGGGCCAAGAGGAGAATGAAAAAGGGTCTTGTCAAGCTGGTGAGATGGCCTGTTTTGCTGCTGTCAGCCCTGATTGTAGTTAATTTTCCAAAGAGAATACAGTTGCCATTTCCAGCAGTGAAGCAGGAATTTTTAATAACAAAAGTAGAAATCAACCAAATCAAAGCAAGAATGATATCCTAGCATAAATATTAAAATTACTTATTTCTGGGTATGGAAAGAAAACATCTTGGGTAAATGCCAAAAAAAAAAAAAGTTCTCCTAAACTGTTTCTCTATTTTTTATTTGCAAATGGACTACAGAGTCTTCTTATTTGGTTTTTTGGTAAACTCAGATATTGTTTTGGCGCTCCATCCCTGGAAGAGTTCAAGGCCAGGTTGGGTGGGACCCTGGGCAACCTGATCTAGTGGGTGGCATCCCTGCTTATGAAAGAGAGATTGGAATTAGACGATCTTCAAGGTCCCTTCCTACCCAAACCTTTCTGTGATTGTATGTTAAACCAGAACAGCTCATCAGCTCTTATGATGATCAGATCTAACAAAAATTTCCCTTGGAGGTCTACAGAAAGCTTGGGCTGAATAGAGTAGAGAAAAATAAGAAGTTCAAAATTTATACCAGTTGAGAAAGTAAAACAGTTTGAATTTGTGTATTTTAAAATACTTTCTAAATGGAAATTTCAGATTGATCTAGTTCCTTCTGGTTTTCTATTTATGGCTTGCATAGAAAACTTTTCATAAACTTTTGCTGAAGTGTTTGGTTTCTGCCATTGTGATGTTGGAACAGCTTGCATTTCCCACTCTCCTCCAAAAAGGCTTTTGTTCATTGTGCGGTGTTATAAATGACCATGTTGAAACAGTTAGCAGTTCTGTTGGGAATCTCTTAATCATGTGGTTAGAGAAGTGACTGCAGTGAGAGAGGTTTTTGAAGATGAAGTTAATTAAATATATGTTACAGCACTTTAGCACTAGGTAAATAGCTGGCTGTAATGTGTTAGGCAGATTCTAAGGTATCTAGGATAACACTGGGCAAGTCACAGCACAACACTTCTGCAGCCTTGAAAACATTCCTACCAACATTAATAATCAAAATACCTCCATGATACAGATAAAACTAATAAGCCAGACAAGCGTGTTTGTCCAGGTTTTGAGAGAGAACCAGTGTCAGGTTCTCATCTCTTGGTGATGTGCTCAGAGCCTGCTGCCAACTCTTTCTCTCCAGCAGAAATTTGTTAATGAAGTCAAATACAGTTATAACCAACTGTAATTTTAAACTTGTTGTAATAAAAGGATTTTTTTTCATCTGTCAAAAATTACCTAGGATAACAATTTATTACAGACTTTCAAGTTGGGGGTGTA
This sequence comes from Anthoscopus minutus, assembly GCA_013399455.1. Classification (NCBI taxonomy): domain Eukaryota; kingdom Metazoa; phylum Chordata; class Aves; order Passeriformes; family Paridae; genus Anthoscopus; species Anthoscopus minutus. Next base: position 8,208 of record VWYI01044257.1, read on the forward strand.
ATGTAGTGATGCTGTGGTAACATTTTCTCTGTTCTCGTATTTTTAAGCATTTGAGGATATAGGTGCATGTCTGTCATGAGTCTTTTTGTGTAATATTTCACTTAATTTTAAGCATCCTGACAGAATTGGCCAGGTAGCTGATTCCCCTTATTATTTATTTTTCTCCATAAGCCTCAGTTAGAGGTGTGTTAGAAAACAGACAAAATTACCAAGAGGCATCCCATTCAACTACCAACAAAACCTCCCAATTGTCAACTGAAGATTTTCTTTTTGTTCACTAGATCTGCAGGGAGAAGTTTTCTGAACTGAGTTTGGGGATATATCTGCAGTAGTGTTTGCTTGGAGAAAAAAAAGTCAGACCAGATGAATGTGTCAGAAACCAATTGTTTCTTTTGGTTTGCAAGAAGGATCTAGTCATGTAGTTGATTCAAAGTGTCTTCTCCTGTTCCTGGTCAAAATAATACATTGCATGCAAATAAATATGTGGTTTTATGCAGCGGTGAATCTATCACAGAACTGGATGAGATAAATCTGAGTCTAATTATTGCTGCTGTGAGGAAGTGAAGGCTGTTTTGATACTACTTGTGAGTTTTTGGGGGTGCTAACAGTGTCTTTCACCCTGTTGTCTAGTCAGCAATTTCTAGACATAATCTGGGCCTTAAACTGACAGTTCCTTCCTGTGAACCAAGGTGAACCTGCAATCCCTTGTGTGAAGAGGCAAAACATATGCATTTGATTCTTATCTGCTTGTTCCCATGCAATGAGGCTTATAATGTTGGTTATCCTAGAAATTAATGTAATATTGGTAATTGCTGTGTTATCACTTGCTAGGCAGGTATTGGATGATCCTCTACTTCACAGTACTTGTACTTCAATTATTAAGGTTATGATTGCAGACACATTGATATAGCAGAAATTAAGGTGGATATCAGCTTGAGTGCTCTTGGTGTATAAACAGCTGCCATGCTGTTCCTTGAGTATTAACCACCTCTTGGACCCCTCTTCCCTCTAGGGCATGTTCCCATGAGATTGTTTCAAGAGCATGCCTGAAGAGATCAATTATCTCTTCAGGACCTTACCCAGGACCCTGTTCCTTCACTGCAGGCTCCTGTGCTGCACCATGTCATGGTCACCGCAGCCACGGCTGCCCCCAGCGTTCACACCCCAGCCAGTTCCTTGTTGTTAGTTAGTGCAAGGTCCAGCAACACATCTTTCCTGACTGGCCTCTCCACCACCTGTGTTAGAAAGTTGTCAGCAGTGCTCTGCAGGAGCCTCCTGCCCTGTGTGTGTTCAGCTGTGTTGTTCCTCCAGTAGAGATGGGAGTTGTTGAGGTCACCCATAAGAATTAGGTCTGTGACTATGAGGCTCCTTCCAGCTGTCTGTAGAAGATCTCACCCACTTGCTCCTCCTGATCTGGTGTCCTGTAACAAACACCCAGAAGAGTGTCACCCTGACTGCTCTGTTCTTTAATCCTAACCCATAAACTCCTGGCTCACTCATCATCCTCCCTGAGACAAGCGCCATTCGCTTCTGGTGTTCTCTTACAAAAAGCAACTCCAACATCTCACCTTTTAATCTGTCCTTTTAAATGTACAATTTAAAACCTTCTGTGTATGTATAACACTTGGATGACCAGATACATCCCCCTTCCTGTGTTGAGTTTTGAGGCCTGAATTTTTACTTAACTTGCACTAACCAGTTTTTATTTTGACTCCCATAACAGAATCTAGACATAAAACTTTGTTACATGAGGTATTTGATTCTGCTCTAGTTGCTGTGTCTCTCTTGCTTTGCTGTCATGAATGAACAGACTTTCATTCCTCCCTTTTCTCCAGGGGTTTTTTTGAGCTCTGAGTTGTTGTTTCTGTCCTTCTACCTAAGCCTTACCTCAAAGCGATGCTGTCCCTATCAGACCTTGTCAGCTGATGCTGACTGGGAGAAGCATTCTTGCTGGAGCCCCTCACTGTGCCAGCACAAGTGTTTGTGGAGCTCTGCAGGTCTGGTTGTTAACTGTGGCCAATGGCTTTATTTCTGCTGAGTTAGTTTTCGTTTGGATCAGCCCTTTGGTGTGGTTTGCAGCACAGCCATAGTACAAGGCCATGCTGTGCTTGCACGTGAGAACAGTGAGAGGAGGAGAGCAGCACTGCTTCATCTAAGAGTTGTGATGGCTTGAGGTAGTTCAAAGTGCTTACATGATACCAAAATACTGCTCTTTTAGATCCTTTCTGTCACTGTACACTTGTGCCCTGACCACTCTTTCTCTTCAGAGCTTCTGAGATGATATATGGAAGCTAAGCCCTTTTGAGATTTCCAAACTCAAAACCAAATCCAGGACCCACAGTGAATGTGAATTTGGTTGTGTTGTACAATAGATTCAACTTCCGTGTCTCCAGATCTACACAAGCATGTCTAGGAGTGAAATATTTCTAGAAGAATGTTCTCATGAGGATTTGAATTTCTGTTATTCTTAGTGGGCTCAAAAGCTATGTCCCCATGTTGGCCATTTTCATTCAGTCTCAGCTGTTGGGAGGAACTGGAAATTGCCACCTCCTGGTGGTGTTTGCTGACAACAAATTACTCCTATTCAGGTTTCCAGTTCTGGAGTATTGCTAAACAATATTTCCTTCTCAGTTTTCAAAACACCCAGTATCAACTTGGTAATGGAAGTAAGAAAAAAATCACATTCTTCTCTTTTTGTACTGAAGCATGCATGGGTGGATGTGGGGAAACTTTATTAAGCAACTGCACATTTTGCTGTCTGTCCTCTTTTTTTTGCATGAGTAAAAGAAACTGCCACTTCAGTGTCAGACAACACTGAAGATGCCATTTGTCCTTGAAATGTACTCCAAGTTGTTGCTTGGCACCCTTTCCAAAGCAGGAAAGCTTTGCAGAGGAGAGAGAAGAACAACAATCCTATTGCCTTAAAATTGTTTTGCGTCAGCTTTGGCCAAATGATAAATACTTGCTGTGGTTGTGACTTGTTTTCTTGTTGGACTGTCTGGAGTAAATAATTAATGGAATTTGTTTACAAAATACTCCAGTCTTCTGTTAGCCCCTCTCATTTATTGCATAGGGCATGTGTGAAAACTTGTCTAGTGCACTGATAGGGCTAGTGAGACATTTGGATGAGCAAGTCTCTGTAATGTGATGAAATATTTGGACCTGCACCCACCATATTTTTTTTTTTAGATTCTAGAGACAGATTTCTATGGTCTGTATTAGTTTAGAAGGCTGGGAGAAATGGTCATCAAAAATATAAGCAAGTCTATATTTTCATGAAAGCTTGATGTCCTTATTTAAGGAAATCTCTTCTTGTTCCAGTGACAGTAGCAGTTCACTGCTGAAATCTTCACATCAGCAGCAGTGGAAATGATGCCATGAATGCTTTTCTCCCCAGGTGCTGAGGAAGTCTTGCTGCTCGCTAGAAGAACTGACTTGAGGAGGATTTCCCTGGACATGCCGGATTTCACTGACATTATTCTGCAGATAGACAACATCAGGCATGCGATTGCCATTGACTATGACCCTGTGGAAGGCTACATCTACTGGACTGACGATGATGTCCGGGCAATTCGTCGGGCCTATCTGGATGGTGCTGGAGCCCAGACTCTGGTGACCACAGAAATCAACCATCCAGATGGGATTGCTGTGGATTGGGTGGCCAGGAACCTGTACTGGACTGATACTGGCACAGACCGCATTGAGGTGACGAGGCTGAACGGGACGTCACGGAAGATACTTATCTCAGAAAACCTCGATGAACCTCGAGCCATAGTGCTCAACCCTGTAATGGGGTAAGTTTTGTGTGTAGTGAGAGCCCTGTGGTAGGGCTTGGGGATCCAGCTTACGGTCTCCTGAAACTGAAAACGTGCAAATTGCAGTATGATGTGTGTACCGTTTTTCAGATACTTAGGAAATGGCTGCTTTTCCCTTGATTCATGCCTTTAATAACTGTGTACATAAAAGGTGGCTTCTAAATATAGTGTTCTTCAATGAACATATACATTGAGTGTTTGGCTGAATTTTCTTTGCATCTTTAGTATTACCCTAGCTATGAAAGAATTGGGCCACTGCATATGTTCAGTAGTTTAATTTATTTACTGCTCAAACTTTATATTATCTTCACAGATTACAGTTTGACTTGGCTTGTTTGTTTTTTTGCTGTTGGGAAAGCAGAAAGCAAATCCTTTCAAAAGCAACCCAGACCTTAACATTTGTCTTGCCTGTTGCATGCATTAACAGTTCCCTCTCTTATTTTTTTTTTTTTTAATTTTTTAAAAATTTTTTTTATTTTTCTTTTTTATAGCTACATGTATTGGACGGACTGGGGTGAAAGTCCAAAGATAGAATGTGCTTATTTGGATGGCTCAGAAAGGCGAGTTCTGGTGAATACATCCCTTGGATGGCCTAATGGCTTGGCACTGGATCTTGAAAAAAACAAACTTTATTGGGGAGATGCAAAAACAGATAAAATTGAGGTGAGTAACAGAGCCATGCTTGGGTGCATTTGTAGAAAACAAGTGCAGGTCTCACATATGCAGCTTTGTCTTGGGTACATTTACCCATTTTTTGAGGCGTCTGTTGTTTCATTAATATTAAAATGATATTTAGCATAACAAGACATATTTGAGAAGAAAGGAAGTACATTCATGTGGTTCAGAAAATTTCTGCAAGAAATGGTATGTTTGTTATGTCTACATTGCTCCAAGTGTAATTTAATTGCTTGAGATCTCAGGTTTTACCTGAGGCTTTTTCAACAAATTGGGACACTCAGGTAAAATTTGTTTAAAAGATGTTTTGGCTTGTCTGTGGTGCTTGGAACTTCTATGTAAAATCGCTGGATGCAAAAGACAGTGCAAGGTTCAAGTACAGGAGCCAGTGGATATAGAGGACCTGGAAAGTCATATTTCAGGATGTTAATGATTATATGGTGGCCAGATTTGTGAGCAAGAAGTAATTTTTAATGTACTTACTGCTTTGAAAACAATATAGGCAATCTGTGCCTGAATTTGAGGAGGAAAATTTCTACCTTGACCATGGTCTATGAAATCACTTGAGTTTTAAAATTTTTTGGGGTAGTAGCATGTGCAACATTTTTTGATAAATAATTTAGCTAAATAGATTTTGAGGAATGTCTGCTTTCTAAAGATTTTGCCATCACGAAGAGAGGAAACTAGACTGCTAGCACCAGAAATTTAACTTAAATGTTTGGCATTAGCTAATATTGAGTTTGACAACGACAAGAGGGGTCCTGTCTCCTCTTACCTTTCAGCTTGCAGGACAGGGAATATTCCAGATACCACCTTTTATAGCTGGGGCAAAAGTTATGCCCAGTGTTTCATGGGGGTAAGCAACCTGTTCAGTCTGTCTCACTTCACCATCAGGCAGCAAATCCAGCAATCCTGTTTGCTTTGACATCAAAATCTAGGAAAACCAGAGAAACCAATCTAAGGGCTTTGTATTCACTCAGTTTTTCTTTTGTGCTACTCTACTGGCCCGAATACTCATGGAACTTCACTGTATCTCGTTTGAGGTGGGGCATTTCCAGTTTCACTTGCTGCTGGAGTCATTCAGCATAAACTAATTTTCCTGTGCTTGTGTTTTGTTGCCAAGAACATGCCATTTTAGTAGCAGCCAGTGTCTCAGTGGTTTGTTATGTATGTATGTATGTATGTTGCATGCACAGCTTGTCAGAAACAAAAATCAGCTGACTTCAAGTTGACGATACATATTTATATTTTATACTATAGTTGACCCAGCTGGGTATTGGGATTTTTCTTTTTTCCCAACAGACATCTAAAACTACCTTGAAGCATATTACTGGATAAATTTAGCTTCTGTTATCACCTAAAACCAGCATAAATGGGATGGTGGATAGTAAGCTCTAACTACTTTGTAGCAAAATTAGGTAGCAAAAGAACAAAAAAAACGGCTGATCATGTTTTGGGTGGTTTACTCTTTTGCTACACTACAAGGAGGGAGTTCTTGCTTCATCTTAAATGACATTCAGATTTATGCTGAGTGCTCCTGAAGAAGGAAATCTTCAACCAAGTATTTTGCCCCTATACAGTTCAGAAAGTTGCACACTGCAGCTTCATTCTGCTGCAGAAGGCAAGGAAGGTGCTGCCTTGCCTGTGCTGGAGATGGGATCCCAAATTGCTGTTAGGTGATAATTGAGAATTGCTTTTATCACATGGCATGCCTGCTTTCCACATAGACCAAAACACAAGAGTGAATATAGCCTGTGCATATTTGTGTGTCTCTGCTTGGTGTTCTGCTCTGTTTTCTGGTATTTTGGATCTGCAGGGAGTCATCTTACTCTCGCTGGGAAGGCCTTTTTGAATTTAAAGTTCTTAATCAGTGAATGAACTTTGTACAGCTGGAAAATTTGATAGGCTGAAGGCATCTGTCCTGTTTGTCCTGGACCTTGGGTTTGAAATGTCCTGTGAATGCCCCAGGGTGGGTTTGTTGCTTTGTTTCAGGCGTGGTTTTGTTCAGTTCGGGTAACACACTGTGACATCACTTTTGGGTGCACTCTTCCTCCGTTAGAAAATAACCTCTGCAGAGCTGTTGAGGGCATACAAAGCATCACCTGTACCAGGAGACTGTGTTTTACATGTGTGTGGAGAACTTCACAGGGTGGAAACAGCAGTTACCTTTTCCTGTCAAAACCCCTTTGCTGACCTTCCCATCTGCAGCGTTCAGCTGCGACACACAGGGCCCAGTCACGTTGTCAGCAGTTTGAATCCCGAAGAAACCACTTGGCAAGGCTTGTCAAAACCCATTGTTCCCAGGTTTTAAGTTTATTGTTTTAAATTACTTTGACAAAGAGTATGGCAGATAGAAAATAGATTGCAAATTTTGAGTTGTGTCTGTCAAAATCATGTGTTTGTCCACACAGCTTCAGCTACAAGTAAAGGGCATGGACTAATCCAACTGAACTTAGGGTTTTACTGACAGAGAAAAGTTACTTTCCAGGAACAAACAGCAGATTAATAAGGATTACAGGGTTCCAGCAGGGAAAGAAGCAAAGGCCCACGTGTACAGTTTCCTAATTCTCCTTTAAAAAAATTTGTGCCAAGGCGGGTTTTCCCATGTATTATTTCTTCAGTATTTGCCTAAAGTGCCTAAGGTATAGTTGCATAATGAGCAATTATGAAATTTTCAGCTGCCTGTCATTAGGTATGCATTTTAGTTGAGCTTGTGCAATATTCTTGGAATAAGTGTTTGGCAGACTATCCCTTCTGGCAGCTTCCCCTTAACCCCCTCTTCCCTTTCCCTGCTGTTGACAAATGTCCTTAGTTTGTTTTTTTTGTGGGAGATTCATAATCACATAACTATCACATACAGAATCACATACAGTAAGTCTTTGCAGTAAGTCTAAGTTTTTAAAGTGTAAGTGAGCACCAGATGATGATCATGGAGCTCACTGAAATGTCTTTCCAAGGTGCAGTTGTGTGGACTGCCCTTGGATTTTCAGGAAACAAGCTTTGTAATTAGTTTGTTGTTGATCACATTCTGCATAAATAATGTAAAGGGGTATTTGGAACAATTTGCAGCTTAAATATCGGAGTAGAATTTGTAGAAGTCAGTTGTACTGGGGAGAAAACATAATAAACTAACTTGAGGCTGCTTTTTCTAAACAAGTCCAAGTATACTTAACATATTACATTTTATTTTCCAGTTATTTGACTTAAAAGGTGCAGTATTTAGTTTATACATGAGATGCTTTCTCATAACCAATACATTTTTGTGTGTGTGTTTCATTTTTCAGCAAAGGATCAAAAAAACCCCATGTCATGTAATAAACTACTTGGAAGATATTCTGGACTGGTTTACTGAAACAGGCACATCTTATAGGGAGAAAAACTAATTTGAACTTATTGCTACATGCTAATTTGCTGTAAAAATCTCAAAGCATTGTTTTTCTCTAAATATAAATACATTTCAGAAGACCTAGTTTATACTTATATTAATATAAATAGTTCCCACACTGCATATTTATATTAATCTATGAGAACAGAAAAGTTAAATAGATATAGAAATAAAGAATGCAGAATCCCCTTAATTGAAAGAATAGATCTACAATCTTACATCAGTCTAAATAGGTAGGTGCATTAATAAAATCACTTTGATTTATAATAGTGAGGGAGCTTTCATTTCAGTGAAATGAAACTCTTCAGTGACTGTTGATTCAATTCAATTTAAAACTGTGGCAAAGAAATGTTATTAATTGAAGCTTACTCTGTGGTCCTTAGATGAATGAGATATGTATCTCCTATACTTTTTATTAAATCCTGTATCTATTACTTCTAGTAAATTAGTGAATTACATCCTTTCCAGCTGCAAGTGCTACATACCTGAAGTGGTATGCATCACAAGATGCTGACATAAAATATGGTAATGTTGAATAGCATATGTCAGAATTTGGCCGGCAAACCTCGCTTTCATGCTGTTCCTGCAGTTCATATAGCTCTGTTCAGCACTGTATTCCTGCAGCTCCTTTGGATGCTGCCACTTCTAGTTTTTCTGTTTGCAAGGCACTGCTCTTCTGACTGGCATTGAGCTGTGTTGGAGGAGTGACATGTGTGTGTCTTTGTGGCTGCTGGGTATGTATTTTTCTTGGGGGTTGTCTGTGTGGTTTATGAGCATTATATGCCACTGTGTTTTTATTAATCTGAAGTAGCTGTTAGGCCTCTGTATTGCTTAGCTTGAGGAACCAGCAAGCATGAATGCTGTTGTAGGTGGATGGGGATTTTTTTGTTTTGCTTGAAGGAAGCTGCTCAGCAAACTTCATCACATGAGAGCTCTGTTCGTAGCAGTGTCCAAAGACCTGGTGTATAACCAGCTATCTTTTAAGCTGCTGGAGGGGTGTAATCTGTACTGGTGAGCTTGGGACCAGATTTACACCAGGAGCCCAACAGCCAATGTAGAACAGATAGGAGGAGTCATTTAACAACATTAAAATGTTGTTACAGGCTTCTTTTTTTACAGAAAGGGTTGTAGCACCAGACTCATCACCACATTTGGGGTCAGGAGTAAGCGCCTCAGTTCACACTCCCAGGGATATTAGTGGAGTCTCAACTTCTTTTCTAATAGAGTTTTCTGCTCATGCATATTTGGAATGGTCTTTCTTGATTAACTTGCTGTCATAGGAATGATACTGCAGTTTGTCCAGCTTTGTACACACCAATCTGTGGTGTGGAACAGACTGCTGAGATGGTATACAATGATCTGTAATCTTCAGCAGGTCAGACTGGTGAGTAATTTCAGATCTTAATGGCTTTTAGTGGGGTTTAAACTCTCTGAGTCTGTTACGCCTTTCTAAACCCCGAACTGGTTCAGGATTTCCTGATGTGATACTACCTCTTTCTGGAACATAGAAATATAGCCAGCCTCTCTCTGCCAACAAACAGTGCACATATCCTGTTCAAGAGCATAGAGCCCTCTAACTCCACTCCTCTAATTACAAGATCAGTTTGTTTGTGTTTTGCTTACTGCTTAATTAAGCATTTCAGTGTTATTTTATACCTTGCACCACATGAGCTTTGTTTACTTCTAAGAGGACTTTTACCAAGTGTGGGAGCTGTTGAAGAAACGCAGATCCATTTTCACAGAATTAGATGCTTTAGATCAGAACAGAAGGGTTACACCTTTCTACTCTGAGCTAAGTAGAAAGGAAGTGTTCAAGGAGCAGAGAGACTCATGGACCCGAGAGAAGAAGATAAATTTATGAAGGTGACTTTCTTCCTGTCCCTTTTCAGTGTTAGCTGCCAGGTGAACTTATACCTGAGCCCTGAGCAAGTGAAAGGTAGGACAGTGTTGAAGAAGAAAGTGTTTCTTTTAAGGAACACATCCAAGCTGGCTGGTCCCAACCTATATTCAGTAGTGCTCTTGGAGATACATGGAACTTTCCATTCTTCAGCAAAATTTTCTTGAGAAATTTTTTTTTCTGCTGTTCTGGATGGAATAGGAGCATGGAGTGCCTCTGTAGTTGAATGATCACCTAGCCTCAATTAGTCTGGTCTTTATCACCTTTTGGCTGAAATGCAGCAGCCCAGTTGACAGGGATGTGGAGGCTTCAGTCCTCAAGGTATGCAGCATGTCTCCTTGGCAGCATGAGGTGCCACGAGCACATTCTTAACTCTTTAATCTGAGATTTCCCAGATAACTAACTGCAAATCAAATTCAAGATGCCAGTTCTTTTCTTCACAGCCTAGACCATGCATATGGAAAAGGCAGCTACGTGTCTGAAGTGCAGACTGTTGTCTGGGCTACTGTTGAGCATAAATGGATTTTCCACAATAAAGGTGAATCTTTTCTGTAGAAAAGAGAATATTTTCTCAGAGGTTGTGCTGAGATACTGGATTAGCTTTCTCTCTTTCCCCCTGGCCCAATTTGCAGGAGCTCAGAAACATCAAGGAGTTCTGTTTCTCTGTCCCAAGTGCAAGGTTCATATTAGTTGACCTTGCCTTCAGCATCATAAATAACCAGAAATTCTCATCTGTAAAGAAGGAGAGCAAAACCAGCTTTGCAGCAAAACCCATTGTGTAGAAGCAGTTGCAGCAGGGACTTCTTTCCCCCACCTAGATGGTACAGGAGATGATGTGGCCTGTGTTAGTCATGTCACTTCATGCACTAGTAGAAAAATCTCAAATAATGTTTTGATTGAATGAGAGCCCTCCATGGGATGGTTTTGATCAGGGAATGTCTTAAACTTTTACATGCCCTGCTTGCTACTGTATCAAATAGCTTCAAAGTTTAAAAATATGCAGTTTAAATACTGCCAGTTTAAATACTCCTTTGAGTCTTTCCACACTCAAATTTCTACTGGTATGATCTTACATTAATATATAACAATTTCTGGTTTATTAGAGCTGCTGTCTTGCTATAAAACCCTCTAAATCTTGTGTAACTATCCAGGAACTCTTTTGTTTTGTATTACTCTTTTAAAGGGACAACTTAAAAAAGAAGCAACTGACAGGCAGCTTCTAAATTTGGTCTTTGTGGAGTGCTCAGAAATTATTTCTGTATGTGCAGCTTTTGGCATATTTATCAAGAGGAAATCCTGAGGATGTATTAAACTACAAAGTCAAAGAATTATTTGAGTTTTACATGTTTGGGGCTCTCCTTTCTCCCTGAAGAATTATTTTAGGCCACCTGATATCAAATCACCCTTTTTTTCTTGCGAGGGAGAGAATTCTGCTTTACTTCCATTGCTGGAATTGGCTTCCTGTATTTAAAAGAGGGATTTTGTATGTAGTGGTACAAAGGCTTCTGTACCTATGAAGTGTGGAAACGAGACTTCCTTTAAGAGAACCTGATGTATATTCTAGCGGAGAACAAGTATGTGTTTTTTCAGTTGCTGAGAAAAAGTTGGCTCCTATGGAAGTTTGAGTAACTTTGAGTTTGTTAGATTAGCAGATGTTAACCTGAACTTGGTGACCTTCTTGAAGTTACTTGCTATATTGTTTGCCAATAGCTATGAGTGATTTCCTTTAAATACCATTAACTTTTATGGTTTCATTTTCCTGCTTACTTCTGTATTTTCCCAAGAAAAATGCTGAATTTGCCATAGATCTTATGTCTAACCTAGAGGGAAGGTGATTTTTGCTGCCCAGGAGTTGTGATCTCATGAATACTGTCTTATAGCAGCATTGAAAGAGTCTTGTTTCTCTGATATTTTGAAGATAGTTGTTGCCAATATGCACAGTTTGTCACCATAGTCTGGGAACTAACTTTTCACTGGGAAAAAGTTCTCCTCCTGCTCTTGTTTGAACCCTTTCTTGGTGTTCAGTGAGCTTAGGTATGAACTTCTTAAATGAAGAATACAGAGTTTTTGCCACAAACACAAATTCCAGCCTCCTATTTCAGCTGTGTTGGGTCATTTTTTTTTAAGGCTATCTGCATTAGTGATGGTATTTCATAACACCACAGAACATCATATTGGAATGTTCCAGCTGGATCATTTTGAGCAGCACTGGGAGGACAGGTGCCTATCAGCACAAATTTCTGCAATTTTGGCTTGTGAGACATGGATGCTGAAAGAAACAGGAAACTTGGTGTGCTGGACTGGCCTGGTGAGGTTCCCATGCTGCTGAAGAGCTCACACTTACAAATAAAGGTGTGGGACTTGCTTTTCATGCCACATCTTATTAGTGAAATTTTGAAAGCTGTCAGTACCATTTTTAGACTCATATCACCCAGGCCTAACGAGAGAGAAATCTAACAGACATACATGACAGCCACCACCAGTCTGCCCGAGTTCTCCCAAGGTTGCCTGCAGTGGTGGGAAATTTTTCTGATAAATGTCGGTAGTGTGGATGAGACCAAAGGTTTTTGTGTCTATTTATCCTTTCTAAAAATTCTTCAGTGCACTGATGGGATAGCAGTCACTCAAAGGAAGACTTCCTTTGCTTGGCTTGATTGACCAGAGTCATTCTGTGGGAAAGGATGCTAACTTATTCTAAACTGAAGGTGACCCTGGCCTTTTTGTGAGCAATAAAGACATAATAGAGGCCCAGTTAGGGTTCAGCGGAACCCCCACAGCCATCTGCACACTTCATTGGCAGAAGTGGCTTTCACTTGAACTTGCATTTGACAAGTGTTTTCTGTCTCTTTCTCATTCAGAAGGGTCCTTCAAAGCCAAGTAATTGAAATGCTTTCACCCCTCACTCCTTTTTCTCCTTCCCCCAGACTTGCTTCAATTGCAGGGCAACTGGCATTCAGTGTTAAATGGGTAAAAATGCATCCACTTCCAAAGCTCGCACTTTCTTTCCCTTCCCACAGGGGAGTTTCTAAATAAAAACCCGTCCTCTTTTCCACACTCTCCAGCACCAGCATCATGAAGGAAAAGTTGGGAGGAAAAAGTGTTTCTGTTGTGAGATGCATTACCGTTTTTCTCTCTTCATCTTTTTTTTTTCTCCTGGGTTGTTTTTGGTGGGGGTTTTTTTTCCTCATCAGGCTGGACTTTTTGAAATCAAACACAAATCAGGTCTCTGGAATAAAAGGTTGTGAGTATGCCTTGTGGCATTTGGAATGAGGCTATTCACTGCCTGAGTGACTATAAATAGAAAGCAAGGAGCTGCGTATTTCTCAGTTCAGACTCCCTGCAAAGAAGCGCCCTTCCCAGTTAAAGGGTGACTTTTTGAAAGAAGCCTTGTTCCTTGAGTTGAATTGAATTGCTCCAGGAATTCTTCTCCTTGCAGCTTGCATAAAAGGCGTTAATCTCTGATTTATTTCTCCTTTTAAAAGGCAGTGTACTCCATCATAAATGTATATTCTTAGCCATGTTGCCAGATATGCCTGTCTTGTCTGTACAGAGTTGCGTGTAAAAAAATTCTGAGTGCAGAACATTGTTCTTGGCAATTTTTGTGCCTGAAAGCTTTCTTTTTGGCTCTGGGCCAGCTGTCGGCTCCCTTTTTATCTGGTATTCATTCTTTAGTGAGAAGGCTAAATTAGCAGCACTCAGGTTTGTGTGGCTTTTTTTTTTTTTTTTAAGGGATTGAGGAGCAGAATGGGAATTGATTGATTTTTATAATAAAAGATTTGATTCTCCCAACACGCTTGTGATGTTGCCGATGGTAAGAGCTCCAGTAGGTTACTGTTGCACTTCTGCAGACAATTTGTTTGGCTGATTTGGCTGTTTAAAAATGCTGATAAATCTCCCGTGTTGTGCAGTTATGTAAATTTAGTGCAATCATTTTTCTTCTGCCTCCCCTTTTTCAGAAGGACTGTAGTATTGAAGATAGACACATAGTAGGTGGGAGGAAAATGTTTGACAGGTTTGTGAGTTGGCAGTGTTAGCACTCAAGCTGTTGGATTGGCTTTTTTTCTCTTTTTCACCCCTTTTTCCTCCCCCTTTTTTTTCTTTTTCTCCTCTACTTTCTTCTTCCACCCTTCCTCTTTTTTTCTCCTAACACAGTGGTGTTTTGTGTGGTGTTATTTTGAAAGCTGCTTCTTATTTTCTCCTCAGACCTTCTGTTTCACATTTTTTTCTACCTTCAAAAAACTAGTAGGGGCAGCCTTTTTCATAGTCTTCTTTTCCCTGTTCATAGTTTTTAAAGAATGGGTCTATAGATTCTTTGCATTGCTCTTTCCATTACTTATGAAAAACCTAGTTGTGGGAGTCGTTTTTCTCTTCCTTGTTGAACAGAGAAATTAAAAGTTTGACAAATACCTTGGGTTTTCTTAAGCCCAGCCTGTGCATGGTTTGCAGTGGTTTTTGCATTAGTGCTAATGTAAAAATGAGAGCAACAGTGAACAGACAGGAAATAAGGGGAACAGTATGTCAGTGCTGTTCACATTGCTAGAAGAACGGAGGAAAAGCAAAAAAAGAGAAATATACTCTTCAGCAAGACCAGGAAAGAAGTTTTTTCCCAGGAAAGCGGTTTTTAAGCAGTCGCCAAGCAGACTAAGGAGATAATTTCTTTGTAGTTTTCTAAATTGTAAATTTCTTAGCTTAAAACTGATGGTCAGTGTCACTCAATGGAGTGTTTCATAGCTGGACAAATGAATTACAAACTTTGTAGAGAAATGTAGTCGAGTTGGTCATTTCCTTCTCTTGATTCCGACTATTGGGACATCTTGAGCCTTGTCATTTCGTCATTGTCATTTTACCTCCTGTCTGTGTTCTGCTTTCTGTCTGGGGTGCTGTGTGTTTCCCTTGTCACCTTTATTGTCTGGCTGACTTCACCTCTGGTGGGCCTCTAATGCCCTCTTGCATTTGCAGCTGGTGTAGGTATTTCTGTCACCTTGCTTTCCCCCAGGAACACCTTGTGAGCCACTGTAAGAACACATTGGGCTCTTTTTAATCTTGCCCTGCCTCTAGTGACTTCAGTCCAGCTTTTAAGGCCACCTTGTAGATATCACCTACCATCCACTCTCAGCTTTTAAAATATAAAATTTGCCTGGTATTATTCCCATCTTAGTTTATATTTTTACAGTAAATTTTCTCCTGCTTTAGAAAGACATGTGATTGCTCAGGTTATATTTTGCCAGTTATTCATCTGAGTTGCCTTTCAGTTCTTCACTGGACTTAAAGTCACTTTCCAGCTAAAAAAAAAAAAGTGTTTTTTTCTAGATCAAATATTGCATTGGTTTATTTTTAATTATGTTGATTACTAGTTCATGATTATAGAAAAATTTGGATCATGTGCTTTTTAAATTTATTGGCAAGATGATTTTGTGTTTAAAAGTAAAACATTGTAATTTCTAAAATGGATGGCAAGGACAGAGTGCATTTTTCTCCAAGTTATGGATCTAGTTTTATTCCTTGTTAAAATATCAAATGTTTCTGGCAAATTCAAGGCAAGAAGAAACTTTCCGGGAAGGACATCATTAGAACCTAGGTAGATGCTTCTAGTGTAAAAATGGCCTCCTTTTTTCAAATATATTAATATTTTAGTCTTGTTTTGAAAACCCCATTGCTGTCACATAGCAGGTGAAGCACTGGGGAGGCCCTAGTCACAAAAGCTGTGTACTTTGAGGGAAGTCAGGTGAGATCTGTCTCCAGGAGAGTAGAACTGTTTTTTGTTCCTCTTCCCTGGGGTTTCTCCTTATCAGGCTGGTTCAAGCAGTGAGGCTGTGGGCCCAGCTAACCTGATGTCACCTTCCATTCCTGTAGCCTGTCCATCTGTTTAAGGCCCCAGCAGTTAATACAGATCTACATGAGCAAAGTCCCCACTCAAACCCCATGCCTCTTGAAAATACCTCAGAATGGATCTTTGTTTTATCAGATAGTCAGAATTAACAAACTCCATGCCTCAATTTCACCAGTGTCTGTGATGATTTGGTTTCAGGTCTTGCTTCCCTTAGCAGTTAGAAGGGTTTTACAAATTGTGCTCAAACAGTGTGGATGGTCAGTCCTAATTTATCTTCTGGTCCTCTCTGCTCTCCTATGTGAGTGTTTCTTAACCCAGAAACCATGGCTGTTTGTCTCATCCAAATTCTGTGCTACCTGTGAACAATAAAAGTGATGTAATTGTCTTTTCCAGTGAGGTAAGATATAAATAAAAATGTTTCTTTTATTTTAACACTGTTTTTACTGAATTCTTCTGTGTTCCTTTGGTTTTGTCTTTGCTTTACTTTTCTTCAGTCTGACCTGTGAGGTAGCAGTATTGTTAGGCTCTCATGGCTCCAGCTGCATTCCTGTAGGAGTCAGAATGTTTCTGTGTCTTGTGTGTAACCAAGAAGACCTATTTGGAATGAAAACCGGAGGCATGACACTGTTCTCCGAGGTGATGCAGAAAATTCTTCCTTAAGAGGCACTTGATGTGCCTTGCATGTGTATGCAGGCTCAGAAGGATCTGGGGTTAGGAAGGAACATTCCCTGAAAGTTGCTGTCCAGCCTGATATATTGTCCTGTTCCTGTTAGCATGGTATAGAAGTGGGAGCTGTGCATCTTTGTTGCAGTGTAGGTGTCATCCACTTTGCCTGTGGCATGTGGATGGGTGACATTCAGTGCCACTGGAGGGACCTCAGTGTGGAGCAGTGTATGAATTTACCTGGGCCCCGTGTTCTCAAATGGTTTTGAGATGAATGTCTGTGAACCATTTAATGAATTGGTGATTTGGCAAGGTTTTTTGTTGGAAGGGAAAGCAGTTGTGTTTCTTTTTTGAAAAACAGTTCTATGCTTTCCACTGATAAATAATGTTGTCATACAGCAGCATAGGATAATCTACATATACCTTGTTCTAACTATTTTATAACCCTTTCTGAACACTCAAATTTCTGGTGCAGGTTCATCCTCACTGGGGATAACAGAACTACCCAAGTCTGTTGGGTAAGATAAGAGTATTAATGGGTAGCATATTCTTAAATCAAATCAGTAGAAATGGTTTAAAGAGAAGCTGCAACCAGCAGCTGAATGTAGAGCCGGTACTCCCTGCATGTAGCAACATGAAGCAGGACCTGGACTGAAAATACAGAAATGTGTCTGATAAAATGCAGGTGAAATATTTGTCATGAACATTAAAAAGAGAATTGTTTGGGTTTGTTTGTACAGTTCCCACAAAAATAATGTCAGCTTAAGCAAATTTTTAACGCCCAGCTTGTCACTGCCTGGACAGCTTGTGTTGAAACCATTGCAGCTGGGAAGTCTTCATGCCTGTGAATTTGTGCTTAGATTGGAAGCTATTCTTGAAGGCTGTGCTGTGCTTTGGAAATTTCTGCTGGTCTAAACTAGAAAAAAAACCTACAAGGAATGTACATTGCCCTGCTGAATTCCTACTTAAAAATGGAAGACCAGTCTAAGGTATGACGTTACCTTAGTGATTCAGAAGTGTTGGGCAGAGAAGAATGAGCAATTATTACCAGATTCCCTGGGGAATTATGAAGGTGACAGAGGTCAGAATCAGAGCTTTCAGAAGATTCTCCCAGAGGAGTAATTGCAAGACTCCTGGATTTGGGGTTTTGGTTGGTTTTTTTCTTATAGGCTGGTTGTGTTTAGCAGAGGTTTAATAAGGTCCAGCCTTGGATTTGTTCCCCTAGGGAGATACTTTATTTTGCAGCAACTTTCTAGAGAATCTGATGAGGCAGTGAATCATTAGTACTTCCCATTTAGAGAAGGATTAAAGTTTGCATCACCCAGTTCAAAGTTGAAGAGCTCTTGTGAAGGGCAGAGATGTTTCATGCTAAACTTTACAGATTATTAAATTGAGATGTTAAGTGAACTGCTGGGAGATGGCCAGATTTGGGACTCAGGCCAGGTCTAGGGGTTGGGAAGGTTAGGAAAGTGTGGAAGAAGTGTCCCTCAGCCTGAGGGCCAGGAAGGTCATTTGCTCAGAGTACTTGTGTTATCCTGGGAGCACCATCACTCCTCCTTCCTTCAGTATGAGATGTTCCTCTGCTAGTGGGCGTTTCTGGCAGAGCTGCACTGGGGAAATCTTCCAGCATAAAGTAGATCCCCAGGGGACAAAAGTAGGTGGTACTTGTGCTGACTTGCTGCAAGACCTTTGGCTGAGTGTTTCAGCATGTGGTGCCCCTGGAGTGGAAGAAGGTTAGTGTTTTCCAGCTTGATAAAGCCTTACTAATTTAAGGTTTATGAAATGCTACACAAATGCAAACTTACTGTTGCCAGCAAATGAGATTTAAGGCAGCTTTGCAGAGTGCCACAACCTCTCCTTTGGCCTCTGCTCTTTCTTCTGCCTGGTTTGACTTCCACTTTTAATGTTCTGATCTTCTGAATTCACCTTTGAGGATTCACCGGAGACCAAATGGCAAAATTGTTCTTGGTAGAAGCATTTGCCTTTTGCTTCTGGCATGGCCATCCAGGCAAGAAAAGCAACACTGTCTTATCCTTGTCTTTGACATGTTGTAGTCATGCCATTATGGAATCTGGGTCTGTGGACTTGGTATGGTGCTTATGCATGAACGGGGTTTCCTTTTGGTGTGAACATGACCCCCTTGGAACAGTTCTATCTTGTCTGTCACCTGTTTGATCCCACTATGGAGACAGTTCATGGGGAGGAGGAATCCCATGTGTTCCACAGGGCCAGTGCACCTGATGTCATCCCTGTGTGGTCAAGACCTTCTCATCCGTGGTTTTTGTTGTCTTCTGCTTCTGAGATCTACAAGACCACTGTCTTTTTTTTTTTTTTTCTTCCCTTGATTTTCATAGTTATCAATTATCTGTTGATGGTGCTACAATGTATGAAAATGAGAGCTGGCTGTTACCATTTTTAAGAACACAGTATAGATTGTATCGGTCTGTGCCTTCACTATCTGTTTCCTGGTTTTTGAAAGTTTGGATTTGTGATTGTGATAAGGCACCCAGCACCACAGGACAGCTTTGTGTCAGTGCAAAGTTAAAGCTGTTTTTTTTGGTGGATATCCCATCTTGACAAAGAAGTTGAAAACACATAACAAATGATTCTCAAAAGAGAAAAGATTGCCATTGAGGTTTGGGAGGGGGAAGATGGCAGAGGTCAAAGAGAATTTTCTGCTATAGATTGGTAAAACACGAATCATTTAGTGATGGAGCAATAGACAGACTTCTTAAATATGTCAGATAAATTTTGTCTCCAAAATGGAGTGGGATACCTCATGCTATGAGTTAATTTTTTTTCTCCAGATTAAACTTGGTGCAAATGCACATTTTTCTGTGCCAAAACAAGCATTTGTACAAGAGGATGAAGAGGCCCTTTGCATCTGTACGCTGTTAACATCTGACTGGTTAATGTCAGCACATGAGACTCAAACTCTTCATTCCAACAGCATCCAGGTCCTTGCTCATGTTTGAGTTCTTGAGCAACAAAGCCATTGGTGAATCAATTGGTCTTTTTCAGCCTTGGTGATTTAAAGTAAATTGACTTGAGCTTTTCCATTAGAGACCCCAGCAAAGAGTGAAATGAAATTAATTTCAGTAAGTTCTCAGATGTCTTCTGCTTTGGAGAGGTGAGTACTAGACAAGCCAAAAGCATCTCACTTGTTAGCTTCTCACCCTGGTGTCTTTCCAAATAAGTGGGTAAAAGTTTTCACCCTAGGTTTTTGCAATTACTTTTGTGTCCATGTTGCAGCTTCTTTTGGCAGCTCCTAAGGTAACCAATGGAGCAGGCAGTGCCAGCTGTTCATGGTCAAGGGGTAAAAAAGGGGTATCCATGTGTTGGATATAGAGCTGGAACTCTGACGTACACATAAAGATACAGGTAGTGAAAGGTCATGGGAAGTCTCTATCTATGCTCAAACCAGCTTCAGCTTCCTTTTTGAGAGGAATTTCCTCTAAGAATTTAATAGTTTGCTACATAACAGCTGCATAATCCAAGCCCTCTCAACATTTGAAATATTTTTTGTGTGAAAATGGCCGATACTTTTATAAAAAGAATTGAGGTTGGATGTACTGAACAAATTCACCACAGGCAGTCTTTGAGTAAATTAGCTGATTTTTTTACTCACAATTTACATGAAATTGGCAAATATAAACATTCTGCTCCAAGTCAGGAAACTGTGTTATCCTCAATATAAACAAACAAACCAACCTTCCCTATATCCAGAGAAACTTCTCAGATGATAAGCCATCAAGTCTAAACACAGCCCCAGATTTAAACAGGAAACTGATATTTTTGTAGTCACAGTGGCTGCCTCCTCCCATGTACTCGTGCTCAAAACCCCCATACATTTCCAGTAGATGTGTGGAATGATTGTTAAAAATGCTTTTAAGTCAACTTGGTATCTAGGGGTAAAAAATTCATTATTTTGGTCTATTTCAATGCTCTCTCTTGCTTTTAGCTTGGTTAATAAAACCAGGGAAGAGGTCCTCCATGAGTCTGTACGTCTGCTGACACATAGGGTTCTCTGCAGCATCCCTGTGACCTGGCTTGTCATCCTTGCTGCCAGTGAGCTGGGAGCTGTGGCTCAGACATGGCCTTAAGCCATTTTCTGTAGCAGGTAAAACCTGATGTGTTCAACTGGGGCTGTCTCAGTGCCAGGCACACAGGGCTGGGGGGTGGCTGTCTGTCCTTACCCTCTGCTCCAGGGAGGTGCTGTGCCACTTCACCATGGTCACCTGGGTCATGGGAGAATGGCACAGTTGAGTGCTGTCACCCAACAGTGCTGTGAGGTTTTACTCAGGTGGTGTTTGCATTACCTAAATAAATGAGCAATTGTAGGAGCTTCCTTAGTGAGTGATTAGAATATGCTGCTCACTGGGTCAGAGGAAAAGGCTGGCTTTGCCTCACACCTGTGAGTGCAGAGCACAGTTCTGGCACCCTGGGGCATCCAGGCTCTCCATGTATTGTCTGTGAGCCCTCTCCCTTCCCTGCTTTTGCAGTGGATCTGACTGTGGGTGCTGAGAGGTCTCTAAAAGTGCCTTTTTACTACCAGATCTGGAGTGTTGTCACACCGTTGCTCTCTCTCTCTCCCCTCTACTTTCACCCTTGTAATTTCTTTCCACCAGAATATTATCAGTAACTAAAGTGGTCAAAACTTGGTATTGAATAAATATGGAGAGACAAAACTATAACTCAAACAGGTCTGTTCTGAAAAGGAAGCTCTAGAGAGTCCACCAAGTATTCTGAAATGGTCTTCTTCCCTTATAAGTGGCAGCTACTGTAATTTAAAAGATCCTAATGTTAAAAGTGAATGTTTAAATGACACTAAGAGGAATTTGTGAAGCTGAAATGATAAAGCCCCTGCAGATGGGAAGCAAAGCTCAGTTTAGCAAGACAGATTTATTTTCCAGGCTTTTGTACAGTAAGACCTGGTACAAAGTTAGGCATAAATTTACATGGGAATCAGTTTTGTCAGAAACTTCATTTAATTGTGAGCTTGTTTTTGTTTTCCAGAAGAGTTATCTCTGTATTGGGTACTAAGTACTTGACTCTGGAGATTAGCAGTGAGATACCATTTTTCCATATTGTGAGATGCAGTTTCATTTTTGCCCCTGGCATAAATGCCTAATTTCAAGATTAAATAATTGCAATAATTTGTACATTGACTTTGAGCTTCTGAAGGGAGAAAATAGTAGTGCTGTAGCTTTGTGGCCTCAGTGTTTGGAATAAGGACTTACAGGAACCATACATGGTCCCTTGGTTAAATTGTTTGTATTCCTTTTAAAAACATTTTCAGCCAACCCTTCCCTTCAGCTTCATCCTTTCTACCCTCTTATCCACTGTCTGTCAAGGATGTAAAACTTACATCCTTATTTTTGGTAGTTCCTGTGTGGTTTTTTTTTTAAATGTGTGCATGGCAGTGTCAATCTGGAGGCAGCAGTGGCTCCTGTGACTTCACTAGTGCTGCATTAACCATCCATGTGAACTACAGCAGTGTTTGCTGGTGTCCTGACTGTTCTTTTGCATGCAACATGGGGATAACTGATAGCTTTCTGTACAAAATGTTTGGATCCATGGGTGGAAAGAACTGAGGGAGAGGCTAAGCGCTGTAGCTTGTGAGTGGAAAATTGACCTCTAGTTAGCCTCCCCCTTCTTCTAAGTATACACTGTGTTTTGTTTGATAGTGGAAATCTAATCCTTTGGGAAGCACACATTCCTATAGCAGCTCTGATATGTATAAATAAACCCATATTCCTCATTACAAACAACATCAAAGCAATCACAGTATGGATTAAAATACACAACCCACCCTCCTCCATACTAATATGCAGCAATGCAGAGTTCAAATGAAGCCATTAGCAGTAACTCCAAGTATTTGGCAAAAGCAACCACACTTGTGTAGCTACAGGCAATGAAAGTCCCTACTACGAAAAGGGAGGGACAGGGGGAGTAGCCTGCATTGATCTAATTAGTCAATGAAGCACAAAGAATGCAAAATCTCATTATATATCACCAGGAAAATTTGGCTTGAGAAGTAAAGAATATGTCCATGGGTGTGTTATTCGTGCCTTTGAATCTTCCAACAGGAAACAGGATTTCTGAAAACATATTAGAAACACGCACATGCACCTACATGCACACACAGAGAAATAAAATGTGTGTGTGTGTGGATACTTAGGTTCACACATACATATGGCCAGCTCCTGAAACTTCTCAGCTCTTACTCAAGGTAAGGTGTTTCCATGAGAAAGTTCATGGTAGGGAAAAATTGAAGATTTATTTATTTTTTTATATTTGGATTGCTGATGCCAGTCACAGCCTGAGAACACAGTGTGTGGGTGTTCCACTGTTACTAAACCCAGACCCAGGGTTTGTCCCATTGCCCCAGGCAGTGCAGCTCATGCATGTAACAGCTTTTCTTCCTAAAGACCTGCTTAAAAGTAAGGACTTAAAATGACTTTTTGTAGCTTGCTTTTTGCCCTTATCTTTGAAGCCTTCCAGGGACTCATGTTATATTTTTGGAATTTCTCTGAAACCCAGAGTACTTAAAACATGTATATTTCACTTTAGGCCAAATTTCCATCCCAGTCAGTGTCTCCCAAGAGCTGAAGATATAAGTGCCAAACAAAAATTAAAACACATCCCTTTCCATTCCCCCTCCCCCCAAAAAAATTAAAACCTAGTAAAAACAACCCCCAAAAAACCACAAACTTAGTACAATACCCAAGCAGCCACCCACAAAGCCCCAAAGCTAAATAGCTAAATAGACAAAACAAACGGGGAGAGGAAGAGCACAAGCACTGAAATGAAGAGACTAGTTCAGTCTTGCAGGTGGCCAGTAGCAGGAACAAAGGAAGAAGTCATCCTGTTTCTTCCTCACAGAGTAAAACAGAAGGTTTGTGAGTCTGCAGAAGTTTGTAGAAACAGGAGGGATGGCATTTGGAGAAAATGAATGTTAACGCTGCAGATGCGATTAGTGATTTAGCTCTTGATTGCTTATTTTTTAAATAAATATTTAATGCTGTGTCTGTGCTCCAGCTGCATTCTGCTCTACCCCAACCATTTTTGTTGGCCACTTTTGCATCTGTCACCCTGGTTCTGCTTTGCTCCATTCCCTTGAGCTCTACTGCAACAAAAGTTCCCTGCCAAACTCCTATTTTCCTCTTCTGGAAGGTGTAATGTGAATTGTGGTCATATCAGCGGTGCCTCGATGAAGAGGGGAAAGGTCTTGTGACCCTCAGCAGTCAAGGTGAGCACAGTCAGATCCCACAGTTCTGACTGGGTATTGCATGCAGTAAAGTGGCAAAAAGATCTTTTCTCCCCAAAACAAGAAGCACTTATCTGCTGGTCCCTTTCAGATACTGCAAACCATCCAGGTCCCATATTGAACTATTTCTGAGCAATAACCACTACTTGCCATGTTTAAACAGAGTCTAAAACACAGCAAAACTTTGTATTTCAGTCCAGATCTGCACTGCTGTCAGTGGCAGTGAACTACCCAGGGGTTATTGAGAATTCTCTGCTCTCTGGGGAAGGACACACTGGAACACAGAGCAGCTGCAGTGCAAGGTATTTTCTGTTTTCTGGAACTAAATTCCTGGATGCTATTGCCCTGTGCCTATCCATTTGTTTCATTTGTTTCTGAACATACAAGTCTGCTTCCTCTCTCCAAAGTCAGGTGATTGGAATTAACTCTCACAGCTGAAATAGTGCTGGTTTTTCAGTCTGTGTCAGAGTAGAAGTCTGTTAGGAGGTCTTTAGCTCACAGCTCCCCACTGCAACTGTTCCATCAGCAATGGTGAAGGCACTGGGTGTGCCCCAGTGGGAGATACTGCACAAAGGAAACTGATGAATTGGTGTGTAGAAATGAATGACTCTCGCCAAATTATAAATAAGTAAAAAAAAAACCACGGGCAGACTGAAAAACAGATGTGCAGGTGGACATCCAAGGACCGAGTATTTGACAAGGCAGGTCTCATCCCTGAAACACACCCTTTCATTCTGTGCTTCCCAGTGAATGGGACAGCAGCCATAAAGCCAGGAGTGCTGTGCAAGGTATAATATTAAAAGGATGACTGGAGCTAAAGCAGGAATGCAGAGCCATTTTTGGAAGGAGTAGAATGCTTCACAAGTGTGGGGGCCCAGCCCTTGGAGCCAAAGTCTAAATCTAACTTTAGAAAAGAAGTCGAATATTTGTGTCCATTTACAGGCCTGCAAATTTAGTGCAGATTATAATAAAAATAAAAAACACTGGCAATTACTGAGGCTTCTAGATGAGAAATTGCTTAAATACCATGGAGGGTTGGCAGAGGTCTCTGGTAAAGGGTAGAGGGGGTGTCTCCACAGCCCAGTCATTTTTAAGCTGGTACTGGGAGCTTAATACCTAGACCCCTGGCCCTAGGACAGCACCTCAGCCATGGGACTTGACCCTTGAGAAAGGGGCTGGAGGGAATGGTTTATACTCATGAACTATGAATGCAGCACAGTGTCTCATTCTGAATATCTGCTGTGCTTTTGCAGCAGATTTCTTAAATGAAAAGGCAGAAGGTAGCTAAAACAGACTGTCTAGCCTTTTTATGAACTGCTTTGTTTTAAAGCTGGCTGTAGGGGTGAGTGGAACATTAGCTATGGTATGTTGAGGTAGACTGCATCTTGACCACACAGCCGAAAACGGGTGCTCGAATACTTTGTACAGTTCACAAAGAGAAGGCAGTGACTGCAACACCAAAATCACATGTTGCACTTTTTTTTTTTTTTCTGTTGATTCCCTTGTCAAAAGTGACCTCTTAGAGGAGAAGCACTTTTGCATTGTCCACGTGTGTATGCATAGAGGAGGTGCCTGAGCCTGCAGACACTGGGGGAAATAAGTAGTGCCATGAACAGGGCACTGGGAGCCACTGAAACCATGGCCTTGGCTAGGACGTTCTCCCCTGCCCCCCAGTCATATGCTTTTTCAATAATTCAGATGACAAGGCAGCTAAGTCATTTGCTTTCATTAACCACAAGCTCTAGGAAGAACAAATTAAAAGTATGCAAGTGCTTTCCTAAAATTAATGTAGAATAAGAGGAGGATAATAATGTATCTGAAGAGTATTTAACTAGTAGTCTGTTCTCTTGATGCTGAGTCTGATACCCATGTCTCAAAGTATGATCACAAGAGTTTCCTGAACCCATGCAGTACTGAGTGAGAGAAATATTTGTTTTTTCCTTTGATAGCAGTCTGCAGTTGTTGTCAAGAGGTTTTTTTTCATTATTATGTCAAAATGACTTTTAGATCCAGGACATGCTTGGTGTCAGTTCTCCTGCTAGTCTGACATGTGACATGTAGGTCTGCCCAAATACAATTCTTCAGATTTTTCTCATGTGTTGCAATGAGGTTTTTCAGTGGAATGGATATGACAAAAAGTCTTCTGTAATCTGTGATGATACTACAGATGCTCTTCCTCTTCTACTACTAAATATTTTGTCATTTTGTAATTATATGGAAAGGTGTGGACCTATAAAGAAAAACAAGATTTCAAGAGTGTGTTGTCACCTATTTTTACTTCAGAATATCATTACAAAGACTATCTAGAAATCTGCAGCTTTAGGCTACATGTGGGAGACTTTACTCCTTTGGGATGGTAATTACCTGTAGATAGCAACACTAGACAGAAGTTTTACCTTGTTAACTATACATAAGTTTTAAACAACACTTGGAAATATATCTGAAATGTAAGTTTATTCTGTAAGACTAAGTTCTGAAGTACTTTTTTTTTTAATCTGGAAAAGAAATTAGAAGTTCTGTAACTTGCCACGGTGCAGCTTTTAAAAAAAATTTCCTTTATCTAATTATATCAACCTTAACCAAAAAAAACCCCAAAAAAGTGGGGTTTTTTTCCCTCTTATGGTTATGTTTGAGACTTACTAACATAATTGTGCCAAAGCCAGAGTTAAGTTTCTTGCTTTATAACAGCATTGCTGTTTTCAGAGCTGGCAGATTGTCTGTTCACAATGGATTCCATATGTGCTGGAGACCACAATGTGAGGGGATTTACAGAGTATGAGTTGGAGTGTAAATAGAGGTGGGAAGCACTCATCTCCTTGTTTTTTAGTTTAAAAGGGATTTATTAAACAGCAGTTGCACAGAATCCCAGAATGGCTGATGCAGGAAGGGATCTCTGGAGGTCATGTCCAGCCCCCACGCTCAAGAAGGGCCACCTAGAACTGGTTGCCCAGACCACATAACTTCTGAGAATCTTCAAGGATGGAGACTCCACAGCCTCTCTGGGCAGCCTGTGCTATGGCTTGGTCAGTCTCACAGTGAAAAAGTATTTCCTGATGTTCAAAGGGTATCACCTGAGTTTGAATCTGAGTTTATTGCTCCTGGTGCTGTCACTGAGTACTACTGAAAAGTGGTATAGCTCTGCATTTTTTACTTCTTTCCTGCAGGTATTTACATACATTCATGAGATTGCCCCCTGAGCCTTCTCCAGAACTGATGCATCTCCTTCAGCTTTTTTTTTTTTTTAAATATGAAAGATGTTAATCACCTTTGTAGCCTTTTGCTATACTCACACCAGCATGTTCACATCTTCTTGTGCTGAGGAGCATGGAACTGAACACAGTAATCCAGGGGAAACCTCACTGGTGCTGAGTAGAGGAGGATTGCCTCCCTTGAGCTGCTGGCAGCATTCCTCCTGATGCAGCCCAGATTACCAGCACCTTCCTTGCAGCAAGGGCACATGTCTCCACCAGGACCCCCAGATCCTTCTGTGCCAAGCTCATTTCCAGCTGGGTGGCACCCAGCATGTGCAGGTGCCTTGGTATTGTTCCTGCCCCCATGCAGGACATTCATTCAGTCTGTGATTGTCACTGGCCTTGCCACAGAAAAGGCTAAATGAAAAATTAGTGTTATGTGGGCCTTGAGTTCTGCATGAATGCTTTCTCCAAGGGTAATCAAGCTACCTGTATTCATAAGATGTTATGTGCATTACATCCACAAAAATAAATTAATGACTAATAGATATTCTTTGACATAGTTCTGTCATTTGAAGTAATTTACACCTTTCAATTGTTTTGGAAGTCTGAAACTGGAATGCAGGAGGAGAATGTGCTAATTTTGGTTTTCAGAGTGTCTCAGTCTTAGGTTGCCTTGTTTTACCTGGACTTTATCCACACAGCAGTGGAGCTGAGAGAGAGCAGGACAAGTTTCAGGGTTTACACTGAATCAAATTCTCAGTCTGTCTGGCTGTACAGCCACAGAAAGGCATGTGCTGGCAGAGGAGGAAATGAGAATGAGCTGCAAAGTTTGATGTGCAGGAAAGGTTCTTGAACTGTCTCTTCCAGTGGTTGAAAATGATTGTGAAGTTGCTGGGCTATAGTGTAATAAATTTATAACCTCGGCTGTGTTAAGCAAAGCAAACGAGCATCTTAAACCTTTTCTGCTGGCTTCAGTTTTCTCAAGTGGAGCCAAGCATTCACCTGGGGAAAAGAAGACTTAACACTTGTTTTAGATATCTGTGCAACAACACTGGCTTTTGTAGCTTTTGATCCAAAGCAAGAGGAGAATCAAATTTAAGAACTTTTTCCTAGGTGTACCAAATAGTGTTGTGCTGATAGCAACAAGATCCAGGAGAACCATATCCCCACAAGAAGCAAGCAAAGAGAGCTGGAAGTCTTCATATGCATTTCTAGAGGTACTAACTTGAGAAGAAATAATACCGTTTGAATTACCATACTTCAGTTTTTTATTGGCTGAAAAATGCTCGGATTCCTTTTTCTTGTTTCAGAAAATTCAAAATGCTTAGAAGTATTTTCAGGAAACATTCTTTGATTATGTAACTGTTTTCACAGAAACATCTTTTAAGCTAATTTTCCAGAAGAATATGATTTCTAGTATTGGATATCTGATTTGTGAGGAGACTTTTGTGAATACCCTTGCAATATCTTTCATTTCTGCCACTGGCCTCTTCTAAGCCGAGAATATACTTGTGTCTAATTTCTTAAGAAATGAGAAAAAAGTTTGTATTGACTTCATTCTTTGTTACTGAGAGGAACTGATTTTCATTTTTGGGGTTTGTTTCTTTGTTGCTTTTTTCCTTTTTTTCTTGGGTTTTTTTTTGTGTGTGTGGGTTTTTTTTTAAGCCTTAGTTCAGGATTCCAGGAATTTCATGCAGAATTTGAGATTTTTTTTGCTGGGTTTTTATAGGGAGCTTACTCATTCCTTAAAGCTTTTTTATTGCTATCAGAAGGTCGGTCAGTTTTAAATAAAGCTTAAGCATGTGCTTCTGATTAATTGAAAACTTTCTGTACAAGTATTGGAAAGTAGACTGATAACATGACTGCAAATAGTTTTGTTTTCTTTAGAATATATGATTTTATAGTGCTTAAGAAAAAAAAGCAGCAGTGTTATGCCATATATTCCTAAAGATAATGACATGAACAAGTGCAATAGTGGGGTTATATCTTTTCGTTCCGACCCTTAACATTCTATGATTTTATGTTGCTTTAACAGATGACAATTGCATCCAGGCTGGATGCTGTTGTGCTCCCTGCTGCATATGGATATCATATTTGGTGGAATTCCTTCAAAGCCTGGACAGCGTTGGCTTGACCCTTTCACCTTTTATTTCTCTATCTATTGAAAGTATTATGAACCAGAAATGTCATGTCCATTCTAGATGCAAACTCTGCCTGCTGTTAATGTCAGACAGTTTTTGGTTGGCATTAATCAGTTCAACCTGTCTTTCCTCTTGCACCTGAGAGTTGTATTGCTTGAAGAGACATTTGTAAGACCTCGGCAAGGAGCAGTAGGTGTAGTTGGTGATCTCCCATGATCCCTATCTTTCCTTTTAAGAGCCTGAGTACTGCTAAAATCCTATTTGACCTCAGGGGCCTTGAGGATTACAGTTTAGAGATTCTTCCTCTCCTAATTAGTATCAGAAGGGAGGAAATACTTTCCTCAGATGATCATTTCTAACTTTTCTTTTTCTAAGTCAATTTTATTTGTTCCTTTCAGGACTTTCTGTTAAATTACTGAGTTAGAACCTTAAAAGGGCATGTGGGCTGAGGCCAAAGCTCGTCTGGTCCCAATGTCCAACTCCAACAGTGAACCAAACCAGGTATCTGTAGAAGAAGAGAAGCTGGGTGTGCATATGCTATTTACCTGAATAGCTCTCTCAAATTTCAGTTATTTTTAAGCTCAGGGGCTTTCCCTTGACATGGCAGGGCAACAATTGATCCATATTTTTTAGGTGCCTGGGAGATAAGAGCGTTTCTGCCTTTGCCCTTTACTTATGTTTAAATACACTGTTAGAGAAGTGTGTTTGTGGCTCACACAAAATGTTTTATTTTTTCATCTACTACTCCATCATTCTTGCTCTATCCTGAGCTGCCATGGGAGCAGCTGCTCATCTGCTACAAAAAGTACTCCTTTAGAAATAAACACCTTTGAAAAAACAAGCCCTCCAATCCAAAACAGTGAAAATGTAGCTACTGGTGTTTCATCGCCCTTCTCTTGTACACCCAGTCTTCTGTAGGTTTTCAGTTGTGCTGTTCTTCAGGGAGGGAAATGCTGCCATTAATTAATTATTTTTAAAATGTAGATTTCCCATCCCCACCTCTTTAAATGGAAGCGTGGCTTTCTGCTGAAGCCTTCTAGACTTGGAACCATCATGTTAAGCAACTCTGGTAAGATGAGGTTTTACCCCAGCTTTGCACAGTCAACGGAATACAGGGCAGAAAGACAAATCTTGAAAGGAAAGCAGGTGGAATCATTGCCTCTTCTGCAAGTCAGGATGAAAAAGCTGTGCTCTTCTCCTTGGCATCCTCACTTTTTGTACATAACAAATAAATTGAAAGCAAGTGTGGCATTTTGGATTTTAGTTATTCAGAGAGAAAGTCATTAGATGGCAGATTACAGGTGAAATCGATGTTGAGTCAGTTTTCATTGCTTGGCTTTGCAGATGTACCCTATGGTTGTTTGCACAGGTTGTGTTTTGCCCCTTTTACCTTGGATTAAGTGTCTTCAGATAATACTGGTTTCACATTAAATATGAGCTCTTGGGGCATTTGCATAGGACTAAGCCAGCACAAACTTTATGGTTTGTTTCTAATTTAGTGTCAGTCCTCCAAGGTAAGATTGTCAACCATATAACATGTAAGTCATCAGTTATTTACTGTTGTATTGTTATACAAGTTCTTTACATCAGTACCTGAAGGCAGTCCCAGCTCTTCCTCTGTCATTGTGTGTTCCTGCTCTGTCCTGGCTGGCAGAGCAGTCTGTGCAACCATGTGGAAAAACAGCAGGGAACTGATCCAGCTGAAAAGTAGCCAGCCAAGAAGGTTTATTGTTTTTTGGTCTGACACATTTTCTGCCACACAAGTAGTTGTGCTGGCATGGCAAGAAGGTGTTAATGTGAACAGGGCAGTAAGGGGCCAGAGGTGGAGTGGCATCTGCTTGAACTGGACTGAGCAGCACTACTTGCCAAATTCTAAACTGCTCTGAAAGATGTTATCTTGTCTCCTTTCTTTGGTATTGAGAAGCAGTTTGAACAGACAAGACAAGGTTCAGAAAAGAGGAAAAAATTTTATCCATTTCATGCATGCATGGAAATAATTGGAGAGATGGGGTGACTTGCTTGAGGGTACACACTGGGATCCCTCTTTTTCTAATATTTGAGCTATAAAACAAAATCATTCTCTTGATACCTGAGTTAACTGCTCAGCTTCAAAAAGAAGGGCCTCTTTAAGTACTTCTCTTTTGGAGTAGAGCTCTTAAGTGTAAGGTTAGACCAGCCTGATAAAGGCAGAGAAGCAGCTTGCAGTCAGTTAACTGTAGCTGCCTGCCTGAAGATGTTGTCTATGTCTGCCCTTCTCTTACCAATAGAGGCTAAATACACCTCTTTTATTTACCTTTGTAAATAAAATACTTTATTTACTTATGTAGAGTTGTAGGGAATCATGCCCTAAAAATTCATCATCTAAGCTAAAAGGACATTCTAAATTTCAGCTAAACTTTTGACTCCACTATTTCATGTTGGTTTTGTCTGGGAAGCTCTTAATGAGCAGCCTTACTTGGACTTACTGTCAGGAGCCTCAGGGTGTTTAAGAACTGGGGTGGGACAGTTAGATCATACAACTGTGAGAGCATGATCTGACCTTCAGAGAGAGCAATGTAAGGGAGCATCTTCCTGTGGTACATTTACCCCACCAGAGATGTGAGCATTTTGGCTGCAGCAGTAGTGGCACCCTCCCTGTGTGACACCACAGAACACATTCTGTACCACAATCATCAGAGACAGGGCCCTCACCTGTGCAGGACTTTGTTTCCTGTGGGGAGCCTTGTGGATTGAGCTTCAGAACATCCTCTAAGGGTCTGTCTTGCCAGGCTTGGCAGTAAGGAAGGTAGCTTTCTTATGAAAGCAGATCAAGATTGTGCTGGCTAAAAGTTAGGTGTTTTGCCTTTTTAGCCATTTGCAGGGACTGGAGACCATCTGGTAACTACATTTTTTCCATAAATTCTCTGAATGCTGCTTTGCAGAACTTACTAATATTAATAGTGTCTCCAAGAGGCATGAATGATATTGTTGCTTATCCCAAGTGACAGTGGGGTGCAGGCTCTTGGCAAAGCATAAGGCCTTGTTGTTATCTGTTGTTTTGGGAGACACATTTCATCTGTCAGAGGGCTTGTGTGTGTCAGAGGCACCTGGGCTAGTTCTGCAGGAGGTGGCACTGAAGTTGTGTTAGCACAGGCTCCTAGCCTGGCCTTTGTGCAGCTGTAGATACTCCAGCTGACTGTGGACAGCCTGGTTTAGGTTTCTGTGCATGGCTTTTACTTCTGCTTTGCTGACATACACTGTACATGGTGGAATGTAAGACTGGATTTACTGCATTAGTCTATTGCAATGTTTCTATAAATGGGACAAATAGAAGGGAATCATTAGCATTTTTTGTTTACTTGTGCCAGGTAGCTTCGTGAGAAGAGGAATAAAGTGAATGTTTCTAAATGCATACAGGAGTCCTTAGACTTTTACTACCTCCCTCCAAGGTGGCATTGCATGCCTGCTGCCTTTGGTTGTGTTTGTATTGGATTAATATTTCATGTCTCCTTCAATAGAAATATTTAATGAGAGAATTTTGATTCAGCTTCTGAGAAATAACGAAGGAAGGTACATGAGGCT
Source organism: Anthoscopus minutus (assembly GCA_013399455.1). NCBI lineage: Eukaryota > Metazoa > Chordata > Aves > Passeriformes > Paridae > Anthoscopus > Anthoscopus minutus. The sequence goes on from VWYI01044257.1 coordinate 40,639, forward strand.
TGGCTGATAGGCTGTTAAAAGAGGATAAAATCATCCATTCTTCCAAGTATGGTGCCATGAATGGACGTATCAGCTAATCTGGAATCTCATCTTTAACCTTTGACTTCCAGTAGCATTTCTGTGTGTGACACTTGTGGTGACTTAGAGCATAAGGGATTCATTACTGAGCTCTCTGAAGCACTGTATGTGCCTAGCACAGTATGGAGAGGGTGTGAAGAGCTTCAGATGACTTCAGATAATTGCACTGTGGTGAGGCTGAGAAAAAGAATAATGTTATGATTGTTATGATTCTGCAATGCAATGCTAAGAAGTTGAGTTCTGAGCAAGAGGTCCCACTGTGCTGGACAGAACCCTAGTAGCTAAGTCTCAGTTTGCAGTGGACAGAGGCTGACTGCAGGAGAATTTGCACTGCAAGGCCTCTGGAGTGGAGCATGACTTGACCACTGTTCCTCTATCAGTTGTTCAGGAACCTCTCATTGTCTGTGACATAAAAGATTATTTTTTTTAAAAAAAATCCACATAATCCCACTAAAATCCACATATTTTGAGGTAAGAAAACAAAAATTATTAAAAGAGCAGTAGTACATACTACATTTATCTTAATTTATATTTCATTATGAGTTAATGTTGAGCATGGTAACATTGGACAGGAGACAGGTTTTTTTCTTTGAAAAGATTGATCAGTATTGGTGCTACTTTCTACGTCAAGATCTATTGTAGCTGCTGGTTTTGGCATCTTTTGACTTTTAAGAAACTCCATTTGGCTGCTGAAATTGCTGATCTGTTTTTTGGACTCAAAAGTTGACCATGCCTTTTTTTTCTCATATCAAGCTTATTGCATTTCTTTTCATGTCTTTCCTCCATGTTGTACATATACATTATAGATGTTCTTGTAGTCCCAATATCACCAGCAGAAACACATGGTAGGTATTTAAATGATGTGCTATTTCCACAGGCTTCTAGTGGTCTGTTGAGTTGAGAAGATCTTTGAATTTGGAAAGAAGATTTTGTGGGATTTTTCCAGTCTTTTTGAAGAAATGGGAACTTAGGAGAGAAGTGGGGAAAAATTAAGATATATTAATTTTAAAACTTTTCCTGTAAAAAGTTTTAAATTCTTCTTCACCTTTCCCAGACTAGTTATCTGGAAGTTGGAAAGGCATATTGTTTTCATAACGAGTGTTAGCTAAATTTCAGAGTTGTTGAAAGCCCCTTTAAACTCACAGTGGTCAGAATTTGAGAATGAAAATGTATTTACAGACGGTAAAATTTCCCTCAGGTCCATTAAATGAGAAATTCCTGCCTAAAAGTAAAACTGGGATTCTAATTCAGTAGTTTCTGCATGCTTTAGGGTCTAGCCACCAGTTGCCGTCAATTATTTTTGTGTTTAACTTATTCTTCTTTTAAGTAGTTTTGAAGTATGTGATCGTGTTTCTGCTTATGAGAGAGAAGCTACAGAATTGACCAGCTGCACCCTTAATCCTCTGATATCCTGTAAGCAGAAAAAAGTTTTGAAAATGTCAGGCTGATGTAACTCATGGAGAACATTAGCTACTCCTAGAAGAGGCTTATAAAACATGAGCAGGTTCAAAATCAGAGTCATGTTAACACAGCCTTTCCAACAAGAAGTTGTTCATCCATCTATCAGTATCTGCTAGAGTCTATTTCTTCTGCTCATATTTTGGAAGGTCTGTCTGAAAATGCAGTATTCTTTGGAGCTACAACAATGTTGTGAAGTCCTAAGAGAACACTAGGTGTGATGGTGATTTGATATGGAAAAGTATTAATAGATCAACACTGCCAATAAATAAGTGCTTCACATGGTGATAATATGAGCACAAGGATAAGAACATATTTTGTTTATATTATTCTCAGAGAAAGTGGGAGATCACTATAAACGACCACTTTTTATCCTGTAGATTTATATTCTGTTGCATTTGTCATCTTTGTACGTGGTTTGGTTGGTTTGTGGGTTATTAGCAAGTCACTACTTAACTGTTTCACATTCATTTATAAGTGTAGATTTTATTTTGCATGAGACAAGACAAAATGATAAAGAAAATATGTTGGAGTAGTTGCCAACGTATGGAGCAACATTTTAGAGTATTCTGTCAAGAAATCTCTTTTATATGAATATTATATATGTAAATATTCTGTCATTGCTAGATTGTGGAGAATTTTGTTTGTAAGACTGTCAGAAAAACGTTTGAGTGTGGGCTCTTTTACCAATGGCTATAATTTGGTATTTCACACCACCTATTTTGCTTTGCCTGTGTAAGGACTGGTACATCTCCCCTGATAGCCTTGGCAGGCCACCACCAGAGCTTCAAGAGAAAGTCAAGCACCAGGGATGGTTTGCCACCACTACTGTGCTTTAGCTCTAGGAGATGACAAAGGTACTTCTGAAGGGAGACTGTAAAAAAAAAATATACTGACATTGTGATCCTCTTTGGAATTTTCTTTGCTGAGCGTCTCAAAGTGGCTTTTGTATTATGAGTAAAAATATGGCCCATCTGTGTAGCCATAGAGAAGTGTGTCTTCACTAGAGATGTGGGGCTTCACTAGAGATGCTGTGTCTTCAGTGAGATAACATGACATATTCTTCAGTGAGAAGTGAGAAATGTCTCTAAAAGAAAAGAAAAGAATATGAGAGAAAAGGGTGGTGATGGGTCACTATGGGTGTGTATTTGCAAGCAACAAATGGTTATTCACGGTTCAAGGGGGTGTTGCACTCACAGTGTTTGTTGTAGGGATTGATTCTCTGTGTTCTCTTGGTTCATAGTTTGCTCTGAATGTAGGTGGGTGATAATAGTTTGGAACTGGAACCAACCAAGCAACATAAGGATTCAGAAAATAATCATCTAGATCTATGCCATCATCAAAACTTCTCTGAAACAAGAGTCACAATAGTACATGTAGGATTAATCCATGAAATGTAGTAGCAATAGGAACCCGATGAATGTTGTTTATGAGGCAGCTTTTAGCAGGTAGCCAAAATATTGTCAAGGGGAGCAGCATTATGGACAACGATGAGGAACTGCTTTACAAATTCTTGAGTATACTCAAGCGTTTGAGGCAGCAGTTGGCTAAGAGACTCAAGCAGCCCATCCTTGTGGAAAATGACCAGATGTGTCTGTTGTCCATCCATCTCTTTTGATGTATGGGTTCTGGTACTGTTTGGTTGAATGTTATTCTCTTTTCTGCTTGCCAGTATCTGCCAATACATGCCTGACATTAAGCCCCTTCAGACATTTAAAAGAAAAAAAAAGAAAGTGTTTGCTTTTATCCCAAAGCATTGATGAAAGGTAGCTGTGTTTCAGCTGTTGGAAATATTAATGAATGGCTTACACTCAGCTGAATACAGACTGTGGTATAGACTGCTCATAGGTGCTTCACTCTTCTCTTTTTGGGGCTGGCTTCTTTACCTGTAGGTGTTTTCTACATCATTCCATTTTAGTTTCTTTTTTCTTTCCCTGCTGACTTCCTGGTTTTCTTTTCCATGCCACCTACCAGGTCTGTCTCACAAGTTGTTTCTTGTGAGACAGATCAGGCCTCTGTGAGCCAGGGAAGGCTGGGTGTGCTCACTTGAGGTGCCATTTCAGAGTCTGATGGTGAGAATGCTTAGAAGCTTTTCAGAGAAAGGTTGAGGTTGGAAGGGACCTCTGAAGCTCAGCTGGTCCAACTCCAGCTCAGGCAGGGTCACCTGGAGATGAGTGCTCAGGGCCATGACCAGATCACTTTTGAATAGCTCCAGTAGTGGAGACTCCACAGCCTCCTTTAGCAACCAGTTCTCAGTCACCCCCAGAGGAAAAGTGTATCTTTCCACAAGATCTGCAGGACTCTCTGAGCTACGAGCCCACCAGATGAGTCTCCTGAAAGTGCCAGTCATGTCTTTTTACTGTTGCCAGCCTGCTGGGTTTGCACGCCTAGTGATGTAGCTCAGCCCAAGAACTGATTTCCATTTGACTACGTCTTTGTTTTTAGCAATCGAATAAATTTTGTTTTATCTTCAGTGATTGAAATATAGGGGTAAGGTCACAGAGGTCTCTTTGTTGTTCTGTCAAAAGATGTCCCGTGTCTATGCTGAATAGCTGTTTTTTTCATAGAGGCACCTGAAATACAGCTTGACTACATGAATCATGCTGATGTGTAGAATTTAATTGCATTGTTTTACTTTAATCTTCTTCAAAGAGCCACAAGCTTTTGAGTGTTATATTTAGAAATATTTGTAAAATCATTTTGCATACATTGCAGCAGCATCTAAAAAAAATCACACCTTACCACCTTCTCGTGTTTTTTGTGTAATTCAGTTCATTAAGGCGTTTGATGTTGATTTCACTTTGCCCACAACAGATTTTAGCTGAGCTTGGCAAGGCCTCATTAAGAGTTTTGTCATTGAAGTCTTGAGACTAATCAGGGGCTTTCAGTGTGTGACGCTGTTCAAGGGGAGCTTTCAGTGTTTCGTGTGTAAAGCACAACACATTTAGTGTTTCATTTATCCTTTGAGATCCATTTATCACTTACAGAGAGAGAAATAAAACCCTGAGTAGCATAAAGCCTATTCTAGTCAATTTGTGCAAAATTATAAGGATTGCACCTTAAAGTCTTCCCTTTTGTCTGCAGTCAGCAGTTCTTAGTTGTCAGATATTGAAAGATGAGTTAATGTGGTATTTTTTTATCTTTTCCCGTCTTTCCTCCATGTTGTACATGCTGTCCCAATATCATCAGCAGAAGAACATGGCAAATATTTACATTATGTGCTATTTCCACATACTTTTAGTGGTCTGCTGAGTTGAGAAGATGTTTGAATTTGGAAAGGAAAGGGTACAGACTTTACAGGATTATTCCAGTCCCTTGGAAGAAATGGAAAGTGCTGATTTAAGGAGCTGTGTTTTTGGCCATATTGTGAGGCATGTTTGTAGATTTTTACTTTGAATCCTTGTGGTTTTATGTCATATGCTAAAGTGGAGCTCTCTCTGGGAAGGTGGATGGTAGCATAATTTTAAGTAAAGACTGTGTACATTGACCTGCATGCGAGACCTCCCTGTTCAAGCCTTGCCCTGGCTCCTACTGTAAGATCATCTCAGGGAGAGTTAGCATTTCCTGCTTGTTGCCATGAAGTAACTACCACTTAGAGGACTTGACTGATCTTAGCACAGAAAAGTCCTCCAAGTCAGAGCTGCCCTTTCTGCATCCAAGGGAAGCCTGCTTGGATTTGTAGGTGTTCTGCCTATAGTGTTGGGGAGGGATGTTTGGGAGAGGGAGACAGCAAACATTTATTCCATCTTTTTTTTTTTGCCAAAATATAAACTATTAAACATTTTATTGCTATCTGCTTCCACATTTTGGACCTCCATTCCCACTATGTTGAACAGCCTTATCATTTCGGAGTGCTGCAGTAAGATCTCACCAGTAAGGTCTCTCTTCGCTTCCCCAGGCTGAGCAACACCAACTCCCTTAGCCTTTCTTCACAGCAGAAGTCTTCCAGCCTCCTGATTTTTGTGGCCTCCCTTTGAACTGGCTCTCAATCTGTCTTGTATTGGGACCCCAGAACTGAAGGCAGCACTCCACATGGAGCCACCCCAGAGCAGAGCAGAGGGGGGAGAATCACCTCTGTACTGCTATCCAGCCTGGGATATGAGTGACTTTCTGGGCCATGAGCACACATAGCTGCCCTGTGGAGACTTTTGTCACCCACCAACATGCTCACATCTTCATCAGGGTTGCTTTCAATCCCATCATACCCCAGCCTGTATCAACACCAGGGTTTGCCCTGACCCAGGTGCAGCATCTTGCACTTGGCCTTCTTGAACCTCATGAGACTCCTGAAGTTAAACATCCACAGACATGCATGGGTGTCAGTAAATGTGTTGCATCCTTGGCTGCTGATTAAACTGTACAAGAGAAGATTCCGTCTTCTCTTGTACAGTTTAGTCAGCAGCTCTAGCATTTGACTTATACGTCTACTGTCCATTTTTGTAAAAAATGTGGACATTTCTTTCTCATCCTGCTGATGCACTGTTGTAAGGGAAATGGTGTCCTGGTTACATAGTGTGGCACCAGCTTGGCTCCAGCACCTGAGTATGCATGATGAACTTTTGAACCTGCAGTATTGCCTGTGGGATTGATAGTGTTCTTAATAAGTGAGCATTTGGGGTTTGCCTGGACATGATGTAATGACATAATTGCAGAATCATTTGGCTTTTAACTACCATACGGCTTTTTTTTTTTTTACATGTACTCTATTTAGCTTAACAAAATAAAAATATACTCATCTTCAGTCTCTGCTACTCCATCAAGTAGTAGAAGAATCCTGTTGATGGGCCGATACAAAGCTTCCTTGGAACTTAGCTTGCAGGAATGCCAGTGTTATTTTTAACTGTCTCCAGCAGGAGGCTTCTTGTCTGGAAGGAGTCCAGAGGTGTACATTGTGGCCTCTGTTCAAATGCACATCTGTTACAGTGATGATTTTTGTGCTCAGCATGGGTGGATGCAGTTGTAGCAGCAGCCGAGGGTTCGCCTCTGCTGTTTGGCTGGTGGCAGCTGGAAGATCCAGTGCATGTCCCTCATTGTGGGTTGGCCTTGGCTGGGTGCCAGGTGCCCAACAGAGCAGCTCTGTCACTCCCCAGCAGCACAGGGCAGAGAAAACGCAATGAAAGCTCGTGGATCAAGATAAGGACAGGGAGAGATCACTCAGTGGTTACTGTTATAGGCAAAACAGGCTCAGCTTTGGGAAACTACTTTCATTCGTGGCAAATCAAATCAAAATGCATATGATTTTCACAAATCTGTAGAGTATTGTAAGGTTTTAAAGTAGAGATTTCATTTTAAAATTTATTTGGATATCTACTGTGTGTGCATGAACATACTGAAATTCACATGCTAGTTTAGAAAGACGTGTGGACAATTGTCACTGTTCATGTTAGAAATAATTCTAGGTTTAGAATAATTCTAGGTTTTTTTCTTCTGCTGTTTATTGTATTTGAACAGAGCCTTACAACTCTATTAAAAGTGGTAAAAGTGATGGTTGATTTTGACTGCCCGCATTTAGGCATTTGATGGTTTAATATTCCACTATATTGGAGTTACACTTATTTGTAATAAAAAAGAAATATTGCTCACACACTTAGAAATTGAAAAGTTAGATCCTTAAATCACAAGAAAGTAGAAGTACTGTATGGTGAAGAGAACATAATCACCTAAAAGGTACAGGTTTAATATGAGTCTGAATAAACAATTTCCAAATAATAGCGAAATGGAGGCTATTTAAAATCTCAGTCACAGATCATGGAAAGGACATACTGGAATTTCAAGAGGTTCTTACATAGAAGTAGCTGTTGATATTGCTGTTTTAACTGTACCCACATTAGAGAAGATTACTTTTTCCTTTTTTTCTTGGCATCCCACAGGTCATAAATGTTGATGGAACAATGAGGAAAACCCTCTTAGAAGACAAGCTTCCACATATATTTGGGTTCACACTGCTGGGGGACTACATCTACTGGACTGACTGGCAGAGACGAAGTATTGAAAGAGTTCACAAGATAAAGGCCAGCAGAGACATCATTATTGATCAGCTGCCAGATTTAATGGGCCTTAAGGCAACAAGTGTCACCAAAGTGTTTGGTAAGCATGTGCAACATATCATGGGTCTGTAGGAGTGTTTATATGGCCTTGCTTTCATTAAGCAGCTGTTGATCAGTTGTAGTGAGAATAAGTGTGATCTGAAGGGTTTGAGAGGAAAATGGCACCTCTTGTTTCTAAAGTTGGGGAAATACAGTGTTGCAAAGGAAGTTGTTTCCAGTTTTTAGTGACATAAATCTTCTAGAGCTTTCACTACGCTCTTTGAATTTTTATGAAGATTTTATTCCTTCCTTCCTGATGCTACAGGAATCATTATTCTCACAGAAATGCTCTTTTTCCTGCTGCTCTTTCATTCCAGAGCAAAGTCCCCATCATGTTCAGTTAGCAGAATGCTTTTCACTGTTGCGTGGTATGGGCACAGTCAGTCACCATTGCAACGTTGCCCCAGAGCATGTGGCACTTAATATATTAACTCTTAACACCTCAGTTGTACCTAAATCTTAACAACTAAAACTTGCCCTTAGCAAAGTATCAGCAGCTGGACCTCCAAGTCCTTCCATTGTGTCTTTGAAAGGGGCAGCCAGTGTTTTAGGTCCTCTGCTGGCACTGTGCAGCAAGTGTGTCACAGGACCTCCTGGTTTCAGTGCACCACAGATTTTCCAACTACCTGGAACGCCAGAATTTGAGCATAGCAACAAACAGATTCATTAGTCAGCTGTTAAAATTACTGAGGAGAGTCACAATGGAGTAAAGGCATCAGTCTGAAATATGTATGCCCTGAAAAAGGAAAAGAACCCTGGTTGAGACTGATCTTTGAGAATTATTTTTTTTGTGTGTGTGGTAACGTTCTTGAAATACCTAAGTCCTTGATTCCAGCAGATGGAGAGAGGCACTCATTTATGTGTTGGCCCTTACTTTCCCCTACACATTCCATCCCCATCACATGAAAAAGTAAGTGAGAGATTGTGGTGATCTTGTTGGAACTGCTACTGCTAATGAATCTTCTCAGCTTTAAATTAAACAGGTGGGAAAGAGCTGCAATTATCCAGCTCTTTTCGCACCCTTGTGTATCACTGAACATTTGTGAAAGCCAGTGGTTCAAAGAGATACAAAGATGGAGTACTTGGTGAAAAGTAGCTAATTAATTATCTGTCTTCAGTGAACGAATTTAATCTTTGGGGAGATGAGAAAGATCTGTTGTGGATGGTATTTGTACAATTGGAGCAATAGGTCCAGCTTTGTGATCCTGGGTAGATAGAATCCACTTGCTGTGCTTTTTTTTTTAAGAATTCCCTGCTGACAGCCCATAGTGTTAACTTATTTTGGAAAATTATACTGTGTTTTTGCTCAAACTTGTTTTGGAAAATTATACTGTGTTTTTGCTCAACTTCCTGTGCTCCCCTTTCCCTTTTACCTTTAGAATGCACTAATACATGTTTGTTTTAGTTGTTGTTTCTTTTTGGTTTTTTTTAAAGGAACTAATTCAAAGCACTAATATCTGTTCTGGTTTGTTGTTTTGTTTATTTATTTTTTAAAGGAACTAATTCATGCGCAGAGAACAATGGAGGCTGCAGCCATCTGTGTTTCTTTACACCCCAGGAGGCCAGGTGTGCCTGTCCTATTGGCCTTGAGCTGTTGAGTGACATGAAGACTTGCATCATTCCTGAAGCTTTCTTGGTTTTCACAAGCAGAGCAGCGATTCATAGGATTTCCCTTGAAACCAATAATAATGATGTTGCTATTCCTCTTACTGGAGTCAAGGAAGCATCTGCTCTGGATTTTGATGTCTCTGATAATAGAATCTATTGGACTGATGTTAGTTTGAAGGTATTACTGACGTGTGAATTCCTTGAATATAAAGCCACAGAGAAGTTACTTTGATCTAACAAAGGTCTCTGTTACATGATCTGTCCTGCAGTTGCCAGTGTTGTCATTGAATTGCATCCAAGGAGACCCTTGGAGATGAAGACAGTTGCATTGCTGAATGCACAGTAGGGTGACAGGCATCTTCCTGCTTCAAATAAAACCCAGAGTGGTATCTGCTCATACCCAATGCCTAAATCTTGGATGCTGGATGTGTTGCACCCATATATGTATCTGCTCTAGAAAAGCTGATTTTATGTCAGAGAGTAGAGTAATTTGAACATTGGGCCCAGAAGCCCCCTGAGTTTTCTATCCTCTTCCAGTTTTGACTTGAAAGACAATTATATACTCAGTATTAACATTTGACAGATGAACTTTGGATTGTTTGCTGTTAGTCTGTGGCTCCAGTAGGCACAGAAAAAGCCAGAAAACTTGTCCAGTCTTCTCCACACTGTGTTAAGGGCTCACTTGCCCCCAGTTCTCTCTCAGTGTGTTGCCCAGAACACATTTCCTGTGATATTTGGTGCACATCCAGGTGTGTGCCAAAGTGAGGGTGGTGCTCTTCACTTGGCCTTTTGGAGTGAACTAAGTATATGGTAGAAAATGACAGATTCACTTCACTGGAGCTAAATTATTCTGTTTTGACTCTTAATAGGTTTCCCAAGAGCAATCAGAGTTTCCTTGCCAGTGTGCCCAAGGCATAACATGGCAAAGCTCACTTTTGGAGCCTGCAGGGCTCAGGCAGTTTCTGTAGCCTCTCTGTGAAGACTAATGAGGGCTGTGCTTCATTGTTAACAGTGCTGCTTGTGGTGTGGATACCATTCCTTCAGGAAGAGTGCCAAAGTAATAAATTAGTGTAGTGTGAACACTGTCACTAAATAAATCTCACACAAGCACGTGGAGAGCAGGGGCTATGGACATCTTAAAACATCTTATGGACATCTAAAAATCCATATGTACTGGAAAGCACATTACTTCAGCTGCATCAATGAGTAGATTTGTCTCACTTTGTGCAAGACTGGAAAACATTTTACTTGTTTGTTGCTTCCTGAATTTTCCAGCATACTGTATTTTCATATACATACCAGGAAATTTCCAGCACCTCTGGTTTCTCATTCCACTTGTCCCCCACATCTAGCTGCTTAGGAGCAGGTATTACAACTTGAGAGCTCACAGTCATTTCCCTTTTCTTTGATGACCACCACTTCCCTGATCTCTGCCTACCTCTGGTTACAGGAGGATGCATTTTCAAAAACTACACTACATGACTTCAGGGTTTGACATTCACCTTTAAAAGCATAAAATGTCTCTGACCCTTACACATTTGTGTATCAAAATTATTAAGGAATTAATAGCTGAAATATTGGCAGGCATGTAGACTGCTCAGTGTTCATAAGCAAGGATGGATATTTGACCCTGGAAGTTACTATTTACCTGGGATTTGTTTCAGTGCTGTTAGTGTGCAGTGTGCAGTCCTTGCCCTTTGACTTATTTTGGTGAGTGTACGTAACTAAAATGTAGATTGAATCAGTAAATGTGCTCCAGGTGACTAATTATGAGAAACAATTTAATTTAGGTGCCACTGAGATTTGTTTCTGAGACTTAAAACATTACAGCAAACGAAATAATTTTTAAAAACAGCTTCTTTGCAAGTAGAAGAGAGGGAGAGGGATCAAGGAAGAATCTGCAGCTACATACTGCTTTCCGAAAATCATGTCCTGTTCAGATGTCTTGGTCTGGCCATTGGAAACCACTAGCTTTCTGAAAATAGAGAAGTTTTTCTCTTGAGAATTTCTATGTCTTTTTTTAACAACAGAAATTAGTTGTTTAAAAAGTAACAATGACTGGGAGTTTTTTTGTATTAGTTTCTTTTTGTACACCAAACTTCATGACAATTATTCCTTTTTATTTCACTGGGTTATCCATAAGCACTGTAATATTTTTACACCATTGTTTTCCAGACCATAAGCCGAGCTTTCATGAATGGGAGCTCTGTTGAACATGTGATTGAGTTTGGGCTGGATTATCCTGAGGGAATGGCTGTAGACTGGATGGGAAAGAACCTCTACTGGGCAGATACTGGAACCAATCGAATCGAAGTTGCCCGCCTGGATGGACAGTATAGGCAGGTCCTTGTGTGGAAGGACTTGGACAACCCAAGGTCTCTGGCTCTTGATCCCACCAAAGGGTAAGGGACTCTGTTGTCTTTCAAAGCTTTGTGTGGGTGTTCTTGTGTGTAGCAAGTTATTTGACACAGCTCTTGTTTCTTCAGTCTTTGAAAAGGCAATAAACCTTCCACAATCCTATTGGTTACAGTGAAAAAATTATAATTGTCAAAAAGAATACTCTGCCTTTTGTTTAAAAAAAAAAAGAGTGTGATGCTGCACATAACCATGTGGATTTTTTTTTCCAAGTGCTGCAAAGAAATTTAGAAAGGCAAAGCATGCTTCTCTACCTGGCTGATATCCTGTTTTTGTTGCACTTCTCATTGCAGATACATGTACTGGACTGAGTGGGGAGGTAAACCCAGGATTGTTCGAGCCTACATGGATGGCACAAACAGCATCACTTTGGTGGACAAAGTGGGGCGTGCCAATGACCTCACTATTGATTATGTGGACCAAAGGCTCTACTGGACTGACTTAGACACAAGCATGATTGAGTCCTCAAATATGCTGGGTAATCTAATGTTTTATTACACCAGCCAGTACAGAAATAGGCACTGGTCCTAGTAGAGGAATTGAAAAATACGAAATGTGAACAATATAACTGATAGTAAATCTCTATGTATATTTTCTTATAAAAGGAAATGGAGAGTTAAGAGTTTGAGAAAATGTTAAAAACCTTCATAAATTAATAACTATCATGATTTATAATGGTGATGAGATGTCATTTCTCTCTATTGGTGTGAAACTGTCTGTGTTGTACCAAAGCAGAGATGGCCTCCGAGGTCTCAAAGTGAGGACAACTTACAGGCTTATTGTAAATCATCCCTGACATTTTAGCCTGGACACCAATATTCTGTTGAAGTACTGTCTCTTATTTCTGACTTCAGACCAGGTGTACTAGTTCTAGACCAAAATACTTCTTGCATTTCGTGGAGGCTGAAAGGTTATGCAGCTACTCCTGCAGAATATGTTTCAGATACGACTTTACACATTCTCATGTTTTCCAGTGAAATTTTCTTTATACATACAAGGGGTGTGCTCTGATTGACAACAGACACAATTTCACTGTAACTAGGGTTTTTCTTTGGTTTTTTTTTTTTAATCCGTGGAAGGATATTATTAGAGAGGCTTTTTTAAAATGTCATTCTGTGTGCATATCTTTGGAATTCTGAGATTCCGAAGTCACTCCGTTGTAGAGTGTCACCAGGGTAGTCAGGCTCAATTTGCCCTTAGTGAAGCCGTGCTGGCTGTGTCAGATCATCCCTTTGTCCTGCACGTGCATTAGCGTTGCCTCCATGAGGATCTGTTCCATGCTCTTCCCAGCCACAGAGGCAAGGCTCACGGATCTGTAGTTCCCCTGGGTCCTCCTTTTAAAAATAGGAGTGATGTTTGCCTTTTTTCCAGTTACTGTCAACTTTGTGGCTTTTCAAATATGATGGGCAGTGGCTTGCCAGCCTCATCAGGCAGTTGTCTCAGAACCCTGGAATGCATCCCATCAGGCCCCATAGACTTTATATTGTCCAATGTCTTTGTAGTCAGGTTATAAAGACTCAGGCAGACTTTTAACAAGTGGGCTCGTCAGCTAAGGGATGAGTAAAGCACAAAGTGGATAAGCGGATGCTGCTCCAGCTTAATCTGGGACATTATAAATAGCAGGGGGAAAAAAATAATCACACTTTTGGGAGCTTTTCTTCCACCTACTGTGAAAATTCTATATACAGCTTATCTGCTTCCTTCTAAAGAGTATTTCTCCTGAATTCATTACTATGGTCTAGAATTGCTCTAAGAAGTACCTGAGAGCATGCAGGATATCTGCGCCCCTAACCTGCAGAATTTAGATGCCTAAAAGTTGCATGGGAAGGTTGCCTCTATATTCAGGTCTGGTGACTTAGAAGGAAGTGGCCTCATGTTCTGGTTTAGTTATTTTTTTCTTTCTCAAGGCTTGGTGAAATGGAAAGTAGGGCAGTGGAAGAAAAGTGAGGTGTTCTGTAGAGTCTAGCATTGGATGTTTGAGACAGGAGGAGATGTTGCTGCTAAAGTCTACATCTTTATTTGATAGCAGAGGTTTGTAGAGGTTTATGCTTGAAAATGTTCAGGAAGGTAGTCTGCAGTAAGACTTCATCTACTTCTATAATGCATCTCTGTCAGAGACCATGCTCTAAGAAGGTGTTAAATCTGTTGTAAATGTTGCTAACTGAGCCACTGAGTGCAGGAGTATTGAGATTTCTGCCAAACAAATGGTTTCCTAAACTCCTGGGATTAGCTGTATGTTAAATTGCACTGCAAAAGATTTGTTTCTTGAGTGAAGCACCATAATTTCACATAGCAGTTTCTTTGTGAATCTCGAGTTTGTTGTTGCTTTCATGCATATTAATGGACTTTTTTATTGGCCTAAGTTATTACTGGAGCTGATAGTATTCTTGGATATGTTTTTCAATGTCTATTTGGGTTTATAAGCCTGACAAATATGAAGTAGTATTTATTTACATTACAAAACACTGGCATAATTTCAAATTACTCTGTAGGCAAGAGGGTATCAGGGTAGGGCTTTTGAATGCGACAGTTTGTTACCTTTTGAGCAGGTACTACTTAACAAAGAATCCTATGATGCTGATTTAGAAAAGGTTTTTTTATTTTAAAAAGAAGAAAAATATTTTTCTGCACACCAGTCACACTTTTCATTTTATGCCATAGGGATTGTTCTTCAGTTGGTTATCCTTGTTTTTGCAGGACAAGCACGAGTTATCATAGCAGATGATCTACCTCATCCGTTTGGATTAACCCAGTATAGTGACTACATCTACTGGACAGACTGGAATCTTCACAGCATAGAAAGAGCAGACAAGACCAGTGGGAAGAACAGGACACTTATTCAGGGCCATCTGGATTTTGTGATGGATATATTAGTCTTCCATTCTTCTCGTCAGGATGGCTTGAATGATTGTGTGCAGAATAATGGCCATTGTGGTCACTTGTGCCTTGCCATCCCAAATGGATTTAGGTGTGGCTGTGCTGCTCATTACACCTTGGATCCCAACAGCAGGAACTGTAGTTGTAAGCTTTTTTATTTGCTACTGTTTTCTTCAGTGGTTGTGGCTCCCAGGTGCAAAAGGAAAGGGATCCCAAGTGTGTTTCAAAGGTTCTGGCTTTAAAAGTGATCTTTGAATATCAGGACAGAGTATGGAATTTTGTATCCGTTTTTGTGACATGTACTAGGGATGAAGATTTGTATTTCAAGTCTTAGAAATGACAGCGCTGTCAAATCTGGTCTTTCTTGTTTTACCAGAAGTGCTTTCTAGGTGATTCAACTGTGCGAGTGAAGCTTTCCCACTCCTTACCTAAGCGTGTAGGTGGGTGGGAAAGAAATTACCAACAAAAAATGTCTTTTTCTCTTATGTGCTTGATAAAGTCAGCTAAAATAACACTCAGTAAAGTAGTCTAACTCCTAAGTAGTCTGCCCAACTGCAGATGCACTTGAAATACATATAAGTTTGTTTTCTCCCTGCATGTGATATTATGAGCCCGCCACTTGACTGGCTGTCCAACAGGAACTTAAGTTTCCAGTAAAAATGGCATATGAATAGAAAATGGGTGCATGGTAGCATACAAGACAATTTTAACTGGATGAAAGGGTGAGTTTTTGAAAGGCAAGTCCTGCAGATTTAACATGATTTCCTTCTATAACTATACAAAGAGACAGTTCAACTTTATAGCAAAAATCTCCAGTGATGAGTTATTTAATTTTCATTGTGAGTATTAGTGTCTCTTTGTGACTTTGTTCTATATATTGCCTTTCTTCTCTGGGGATATATTTTTGGGAATTGTGCTCTCTTATGCGTTCTGTTTTGGTTTGTTTCAGCCCCGGCCAGTTTCCTGCTATTTAGCCAGAAATCTGCCATCAGCAGGATGATACCTGATGATCAGCAAAGCCCAGATATCATCTTACCTATGCATGGTCTGAGGAATGTCAAGGCTATTGATTATGATCCCTTAGATAAATTGATCTACTGGGTGGATGGACGCCAGAATATTATAAAGAGAGCCAAAGATGATGGCACCCAGGCAAGTGTACATCTCGTATATAGTTTTATGTCAGTCTTTTTGCATGCTTTTACTTTATGCTTTACCTTCCTCTTCTATCTGCCACACCAAGGAATCATCACTGTCTCTGCTCATGTCAGCACCTACTCATGGATATTCTATTTATAGATTTATAGATGAGAATTAATGCATGTTTTTAGGATTGTGGTTTGAGGGCTTTCTAAACCATCAGGCAGCTAAGCCACGCTTTCTGTGCAATCGGCATTCTTCAGTCAATCTTCAGAAGAATGGCTGGGAATCATTACCCATGTGTTGTCTTGCAGCCTTTCACTGTGATGAGTACCCCAAACCAGAGTCAGAACCCAGAGAAGCAGCCACACGACCTCAGCATTGATATATACAGCCACACCTTGTACTGGACCTGTGAGGCCACAAATTCGGTCAACGTGCACCGGCTGAACGGCGAGTCCATCGGGATGGTGCTGCGAGGGGACCACGACAGGCCCCGAGCCATCGTCGTGAACGCAGAGCGAGGGTGAGCTTCCTTCCTGGGCCGCCTGCCAGCTCTCTGTGTGGGCATCTTGTGCTGCATCTGTCTGTTTTTACAGAGAGACATTTCGGATATTGTTCAGGGTGTAGGTGACTGCTTATCCAGTTCTGGGTTCTGAAGGTATCCAGCTTCCTCTTCCTGGTCTCTCCTTTGCCTCTGTTCTCACAGCCATGTGTGAGGCACTAACCCAGGTGGTGACAGTGAAGTAAAACCGCCTTGTCCTGTTCTCTGTGTAGATGCAGAGCCCTGCTAGCTAACAGGAAAAACAAGAGAGTGTATCACCTCAGAAACCGGATCAGAAACGTTTAGTCATCATAAAACAAATGGTTCCAGGGGTAAAATTTGATACAACTATTCCTGCAAATGTATAAAGCTAAAACACTTAAACCCTTTACTTTCTATACATTATAAAGTTTGTTCTGCTGTAATGTTTCTCTCAAAAACCTCTGAAATGAATTAGGTAGGTAGGATGCACTAGAGTGACTTCCCACAGGAGGAAAATATGTTGTTTTGCTGCAAAGCAGTTTTGGTTAGATTCAATAGACTCTCTGCTTCTGGTAGTTAGTAGCTTCCTTCTTAGATGTCAAAGATAGTCCTTTACTGTTTTCTTGAATAAGTTAGATGCTTAAATCCCAGTTTACTGTGAAATAGCTTACCATGTTGACAGATGTTGAATGACAATATTTCACAGTTGCATGGATACAGTAGTACCCAGAGACGCTGTCTGGAGTCTTTATAGGACTGGTGTTTTATTCCAGTGTACTCTGCACAGTTCAAAAGCTGTTGCGGGGAGAGGGGGATTAGAGGAAAGATTCTAATCTTATTGGGACTAAGTCACTTGGATATACTTTGTATTGATAAAAGCTTATCTGCTTTCTCCATGAAAATGGGAGTTTGGGTTTGTTGGTCCCCCAGACTCTCAACTTTTCTAGTGAGGTTTTCAAGTGATTTAATGCTAAATCCATTTATAAATTAAAGGAGGAAAAATGAGGAAGGCGCTATGTTAAACACTGACTGACTGGGAGAGCTGAATGAGAGATCTTCAGCAACTTCTGCCACGGCTACAGAAATTCCTCCCTCCACCTTTCACTTGGCTGCATGTTCTGACTGCTGCCTCCCCTCCTTGTGCCACAAGGAAAGGCTGTGCAGCAATGCAGTCCATGCTGTTGGAGAGCTGGCCCATGTTACTCACCACTGAACAAATAGTGGACCTTTCCTTTAAAGAGGTCTCAGTTCTTCGTGGGAGTGCAACAAACCCTTTTTTCTTTATGCATGAGGAGGGCAGACTGTTTGCAACTGAACAGGCTTAGACAGATATAAACAATTCATGGAACTAACATGTCAGGAGAATGCCATCCTCAGTTGTTCTTCTGCAATCTTTTCTCAAGCTTGGCAGGAAATTTTACTTGCTGAGAAGGAAAGGTAACCTAGAAGGAGAGGAGGTGGCAGTTAATGGTTTTTTGTCAGAAGGAACTTCTGGACTTTGATTTGTGAGTGAGGGCAGCTTTACCCAGGGAGAGTTGCAGGAGGTCTGTGCTAGAGCACAATCCATGCAAGAGCGGTGCTACTGGTGCAGCAGTCCTGAAGCACTTTATGACCTGGAGATAAATCCTATTAATTCACAAAGGGGAATTGCCTGTCCCTGGAGCTGCCAGTGCAGCAATGCTGTCTCTGTTCTCAGGTACATGTACTTCACCAACATGCAGGAGAGAGCTCCCAAGATTGAGCGTGCAGCCCTGGATGGCACAGAGAGAGAAGTGCTTTTTACAACGGGCTTGATCCGACCGGTAGCACTGGTGGTTGACAACAAACTTGGAAAGCTTTTCTGGGTGGATGCAGATCTGAAGCGCATTGAAAGCTGTGACCTGTCAGGTATGTGGTATGAAGTTAAACATTTGCAGCACAGTGTTAGCATGCACAGGACATCATTCCCTCTTTGATGCTGACCCTGGTGACTTTCATCTCCGCTGTTGCCAGCTCTGTGTAGGCAGTTGCAGACAGCACTTGCTGGTGGGCTCCCATCTTTGATGTAATTAGAATAGACATGACTGTAATGATTGACAGCTATTTGACTTTTGATATGTTCTGAAAGCATTATCAGTCATGGAACCCCTAAATTGCCTCCTCCATGCCCCTTTTTTTTCTTAGTGGTTTGAAATTTGCATACTTTTCAGTTTTTCTTTTTCTGGATCTTACATCTTTGTAAATCAAGGTAGCTTAAAAAAAAACAGAAGAAAGGGCAATAGCTATTTTTTATTCTAATCTGGGTGATAAGACAGCTCATCTGAAATAGCATTGTTGCAATGCAGTGGTGAGACGCCAACTCACTGCAGTTTTCCCACATTAGTAATATAAAGCATTACTCCATATACAAAGCAATAGCACATGTAGTTAGAGAGCACAGTTCATCATGGACTTTTAAAAGTAATTCATAGTGCTGAAGATGTGGAGAAATTGGCTCTGGTGAGCAGTATAGAACAGAGGATGCAGTGGCCCTGCTGTCTGTCTCCCGCTTTGTTCTCTCAGCATCAGTGAAACCCATAAAGGAAAGGCAAGAGAGTAGGGAACAAGTGTGAAGGAATAGAAGCTGGGCTGTTGTAGTGATTGGTACACGCCATAGAGGGTTGAATCTCCAATTTTCGTGACTCTTCTTGCCATGCAGTCACATCCTTCCCTTGTGTTGCAGTGAAGCAAAGGAACTGAAACAGCAGGAAGTTGTTCACCTTTTTACAAGGATAGTTTGCTTTTGAGCACCTAAAACTAACTCAAGGTCAGACTCTCCCAAAGAGAGGATAAAAATAATGAAGCTGCAGATGGGAAGGTAGAGTAGCCCATGTCTTTCATCAGTTACCAAGCTGAATAGGGAAGTATTCTCAAACTACCTGAGCATCTACAAAATGTTCAGTCCAGGATAGGTTGTAGATCAGAGAATCTACAAAAATTTGTAGGAGAAAAGAAGATAAGAGGAAGACAAGACCTTGACCTATGAAACAAACCACATTTGAAAAGAAAAGGAGACAGATTGACGCATAACAAAAAATGCATCAGAGATATTGAGAGGGGTTTCTCTAGTGATAAAAGAAGTGGTCTATGATGACATTTAAAAGCAAAATTACAAGATGGCAAGGCTTCGTGTTGTGCAGCTATGCTGGAGTGGTATCCAAGAAAGACAGAAGAGGCACCAGGTAAAATTATATAGAAATCATAACCAGTCACAGCCAAAGAATCAAAGCTTAAAAGTAATATAAAAGCAGAGGGAAGCTACAGGATTAAAATAAAACAGTGTTTGTAAACTAGAGAGACATGTATCTGTAGCCAGAAAACTGTGGTTATATTTGATCCAGTTGAGCTTACTGTAATTTTATTCACTGAGATGTTGATTTTTTAATGAGTTAGCCTCATATTTTTATTTTAAAATGCTTTTCAGTCTTGCATCACAATGTTAGAAGAAATTTGAGAGACAAGTGATGTAGAATTGAATTACTTCCTCTAAACAGTGTTTTCTGAGCAAAATACTTTAACATGGTCATATGTTAGAAAAAGGTTTTTGCATAAACTAAGGCTGCTGAATAAATAGCACTAAAATTGTATATAGCATCCCTCATGCCAATTAAACTGATCTAGACATCCTTATTCTGTTGCAGACTTGTAGAGGTGACGTGGTTATGGAGGTTCTTGAAGTTTGTGCTGTACCCTGATTAAAAGAGCATCCTGCTAAATCAGGGAATAGCCTCAGATGTCCAGTGCTTAACTGTCAGAGAGGGATGAAAGAAATATAATCCCATCTAGCAATTTTCTTTACAAGGTTGTAGAATTTTTCAGTTGGAGTTAGACCAAAAGTTGGTTTTAAACTCCTGTAGTTCAAAACCATTCCCCCTTGTCCTATCACTATTGCCCATATACAAAGTTGCTCTCCCTCTTTTTTATAAGCTCCCTTTAAGTATCATGAAAGTCTCATTTTAGGTCTCCTCAGAGCCTTCTCCAGGCTGAACAACTCCAGCTCTCTCTCTCTCAGCCTCTTCTCATAGACGAGGTGCTTCAGCCCTCTGGTCATCTTCATGACCCTCCTCTGGAGCTGTTCTAACAGGTCCATGTGCAAAAGTAATAGAACCTGTTAGTGTTACATTCTCATGCTTGGTGGAGCTCTGGATAATTTATGCAGTAAATTAGTTTAATCCAGTTCTCATAGCATTTTTATTATGTGGATTCTATAATCTCATTTTGTATAGATACTAAAAACTCACTTTTTTTACATACAAGCAGACATAAGCTCATAGTTCTAAAATCAATTATGAGAGCAGAAGCAGCACCAAGTAATGACTTTGTTTTAAATTTTCTTTTACACAGACATACACAGGGTCAGAATGGTTTCAGTGAATTAATAAAATAATTTGGAATTTCTTCACCCTAGAAAAGAGTAATGAAAACAATAATTAAATGGCTCTTAAGTGCAGGGCAGTACTCAGTAGAAGACTGCAAGTAATTAAAGTGACAACTGATAATAAATGCATTTTTACTTGAACTCTTTTTTTACTCATTGGCTTAAAGCCAAAGATTATTTTTACACATTTTTTATAAAGCTGAGAGCCTGAGCATTTGACAGTGTTCCTATTTAGGAGCATATTGAGTCACTTAAAGTTTGGGTTTTCTGGTGGGTTACTAAATAAAAAAAGTTGGGTTTTTTTTAAAAGAGCTTTTCTGTCTTGATCATATATCTGTGGTTGTCACATAGGTTGTGACAAGGTTTGGTATGCTTTGCATGATGAATATCTTTCATTTGAGTAACGGCAGTGAAACTGAATTGATTGTATTTCACTCTTACTTGTAGATTCCAGAAAAGATGTTCTGGCCTAAGAGCTGAGTGTATCAGCTTTTGGGAGCGCTCACAATTGCAGACAGCAGAGATGTCAGTGTGAGGCTGAGCACGGCTGGCTGAGCAGCCAGGCTGTGCAGGGATGAGCTGGGTTTCATGTTGTACCTGCCTGCCCTCAGGACGTGGCACCTGGCAGCATTTACCTGAGATGAGACTGAGCAAGCAGAGCCTCGGTCTGCAGAGACACATGAGGTCAATGACCTTGTAGCTCACTGTCTCCAAGGTTTGGTTTGGTTTGGTTTTCACTGGGATGTTGCTTTGCGATGTTTTTTTGAGGAATAACTTAGAAGTCTGGTGTAAAACTAGTCTTTGTTTTTGCTGGTCTCAGGTGCCAACCGTGTGACCCTGGAGGACTCCAACATTCTTCAGCCCATGGGGCTCACTGTGCTGGGGAATCACTTGTATTGGATTGATCGTCAGCAGCAGATGATTGAGAGAGTGGAGAAAGTGAATGGGTACAAAAGGACTAGAATTCAAGGCCGGATTGCTCACCTAACAGGCATTCATGCTGTGGAAGAGCTTGATATGGAAGAATTCTGTGAGTTTCAGTATCTGATGTCTTGGTCATTGTATCTTAAAGTCCTCATCCAGCTGGATTATTGTAATAGTGTTGCCCATGGGCTTCAAATAAGCCTTGGAACGCTTTCAACTTGACCTGTCGGGATTGCAGGAGAGGAGGAGAAACAAATTTCAGCTTGTCCCAGGGACTATTGCTGTGCAGCTAGAACATGTGATATGGTGGCACTGAGTTACCTGCTTTGTATAAGCTCACGTGACACTGAATTCAGTCTAAAAGCTACTTAAAGTTCTAGTTGTTATTTTTCTAAGTACAATCAAGTAATAGGTCTCGGAAAAAACTCCAATAAGAACCAAAAAGATTGTACTTACCTTTTCTCCAGGTGCTTCAGACTCCTCTGTAAAAGTATGTCTGGTCTGACTTGGCACAGTGGATGATGTAAAAGCCTGCAGTGAAGGAGGCAGAACCGGGAGGACACTCCTACAATGAGTTGTACTGTGGATGTGGAATATTTCCTCCCAAGAGAGGTGGAGCATTTTAGGTGTTCACATCTGAAAGGGATCATGCATGCAGGATGTTCTTTTTCTGGACTAGTGATCCAAATTACTGTGGTTTGGTGGAGAGTGCAGAAATCTCTTCAAGTAGGCATTCCTCAAAGTGACAACCTACAGCTCCTCCTGCTTAACAGGACTGTAAAGGAGAATACAAAATCACAAACAAAATGTGGGAAACAGAGGTCTCTTTGTTGCTTGTGATGAGTTGTCTTATATAGGGAGGGTACATTGGTGTATAGTGCTTTAATTTCCAGAAGAAATTATTCAATTTCAGAACAAACACTCTGTGTCACATACATTAGTGTCTGTGATGGCTGGAAGTATTTTTGAACATGTTTATGTGGGTAGGTTGTTAAAAATCAGGTAACATAAGCATTTAACCTGTAGTAGATTCTGTAGATTAATCATGACCCAGAGGTTCTTTTTTTCTTTCATAACACCCAGCTTCTCCTCTTCTGTGCCATTTCACATATATTGGTCTATTTCAAAAGGTAAAACTGACTAAAGCAAAAAGATTTTTTTAAATTCTAAACAGTGTTTAAAAAAAAAGGTTTGCTTTTACCCCATGCTTTTATTTAAGATGGGGAAAAAATCCTCTTTTGCAGCTGAAAGATTTCTACATAGGTGATTTCTATTACAACAGGGGAGTATATACATATGTACATGCAAGTATATATGTATGCACTTCTGTGAATAACTCATGCCTCAAACACTGTATTAAATTAATAAATATGGTAAAGGTTGCCAAGAAGCCTGGACAGCTGGAAAACAACTTTGGCAGAGAAATTATGATATCTATAGAATTTCTTCCCCATGGAAATTCTTGGTCCTGAGCAGTAGGAAAGAATGCCCTGTTCAGCAGCATCACAAATAACACAGGCTACAGCCCCACAGATTGCTGCAGCAGATGCTCAGCTATCAGCCTGAATAAGCAGGGTCTCTTCTGACTCTGTTGGGCTGGGGTCATCAGACAGTGCCATCCATCCTCCCATCTCTGTGCCTGTTTCATATCCACCCAATGTTCATTCAAATCGTTCCTTTAGGACCTCTCAGTGCTTTCTGGGTAACTGATTGGGATCACAAATGCATAACTTCCTATCTTTAAAAAATGACCCAAAATCTTTGTGCCTGTATTGCAGTTTTGTGAGGAACAGGGAAGTTGAGGCACTAGATATTAAGAGCTCTTTAAAGGAGAAATCCTGAGGGTTTTGCAGGTGGGCATTCTGCAGTGACATATATTATTTCTTTATGCCTGCACTAGAATTGCAGGTGCAGTATCTAGGTAAGATGTAAATGCCACCTTCTCAAATTTGCCTTTTCAGTTCTCTTCACCTCAGCTCCCATATTCTTTTTAGAAGTTCTTGAAAAGCCTCCACATGATAGAATCATAGAATGGTTTGGGTTGGACCTTTTGAAGGTCGTTCAGTTCCAACCCCCTGCAATGGGCTGGGACATCTTTAACTTGATCAGGCTGATCTGTTACTGTGACTAGGAGAAATTTAGTCCTTATGAAGCAATAAATCAGCTTTCAAGCATTGAACTGAAAATCCTGCATATGCATCTTCTAATAATTTGTAGTGAAATCTTGGTTACTCAGACAGAATTGGTTTGTCAATAGTTTTTAATTTTCCCCTATCAAGGGTTGGTTATAATTTCTTTTATGCTACATAATATTTTTGCTGTGTTTCACCAGCTGTGCATCCATGCTCCCGTGACAATGGAGGTTGTTCACACATCTGCATTGCCAAAGGGGATGGAACTCCAAGATGTTCATGCCCTGAGCACCTTGTGCTTCTACAGAATCTCTTAACATGTGGAGGTGAGTTATGTTTAACAGCACTGCTAATCAATTTATATCAAAAATGTGGCAGCTGAGGTTGCATTCCAGTCCAAAATGTGGATTTACACACTGTTTTTCTGTACATGTTGTGCTGCTTCATGTGCTAAATTAGTCCTTGGTAGTTCTACCAGCTGTTTTCTGCTTGAGGTTTTGGGCACAAGTGACTTACCATTCTGAGCGGAATATTCTTTTTGACCTTAAAATACTTGTATCTTCTACTGAGATTTTTATAATTATATGATGTTACAGGTTTGTTCTTTAAACAAATATTTATAAGATGATGTTGCATCAACCTGTGATGACCTAGCAGCAGAAACTGTGCCTGTGAGTCCCAGAGTAGGAGACTCCAGTCTTTAAAATTAATTTGGCCTTGTAATATGAAACACTGTGCTGGCTTCTAATCAAATGTAGGCTCCACTGTGTTTCTTTTTAATTAAGTTAGCTCTCCTTTTTCCACATGGTTGACTTTTCCTTTAGCCTTCCTTTTACAATCCTAGTATTTTTAAAAAGTATTTTAACATTACACTTGCAGAGAAGATTCTCAACCAAACATTGTTTCTTTTTGGGAGGCATTCTGTCTTAAGTTGTTTGGCTCTGTTGATCCTCTTGACTTCTTTTCATGTATTTATTTTGCTGTGGATTTCATTTTCTGGCTGAACTCTGAACTCCTGTGGGACAGTCATTTCCATGATAAACTGTTTTCTTTCCCATGACCACAACACGTTATGTGGCTTTAGAGTAGTGGTGGTTACATGGGGAGGGCAGGGTGGATCAATCTAATTATACTTCTTGCTGTAGTGTCGTTGCACAACGTGGACAGTGAGAGAGTCTCACATTCCACTCCTTTGGATCTTCAGCTATATATCTAAAAATTCAGGGGCCTCCATTTCAGCATCTTACTTTTTTTTATTCCAATCTTTCACTAAGCCTGCAACAACTTTTTAACCCATCTTGTCTGCCCTAGTAACAGCCACTACCCAGTGTTTCAAAATAGTTGGCTGGAGAATATTTGTCCATGTTCTGGACATCCTTACGAATGCTTTTGTCAAGTTTTTTAATGCAAGCTTGTGCTTGCCAAGTGCAACATTAAATGTGCCTTTAAATGCAGAAGTAGTGATCTCTCTATTGAACTATCCGAACAGCACACTTGTATCAAAATTTAATTCAAGAATTACCTTTATGTATATGTCTGGCATCTTTATCTTACCTACAGCTGTCAGGTCACTGGCTACATTTGTAATTTGCATATTGCTCCTCCAAATAATCATACATGAGGAACCTTTAAAAAATCATAATTTTTTCAGAACCCAAGCACGTTTTGATTTTTATTTGCATTTTGTTTTTAAAGCTCTTGATTATACTTTTGTTTCCTTCGTGAACTTTTTCTCCCTAATGAAGAAAGGACAGCAGCAGTTTAAAAACTGCACGTAATTCTAGAATTTTTCACACCACCTTCAGGAGAAAAAGTACTCATACAGCTAAGAAACTTTCCTTTTGCTGGGTTCTTTGTGAAGTCCATTCCTGAGCCTGAATCTTAAGAAAAGCCCACTGGGCTTCCAGAGGTATGCTGCCATCCAGTGCCAGAGCAGGCCTCTAGCTTCATCATTCTGCTGTTACAGGCAGGGTATGATGTGGCTCTCTCTTAATCCAAGTGTGAAGCATCTGCTCTGAGCATTTCTGGGCAGCAGCAGCTGTGGGGAGGAGTGGCTGCCTCTGCTAAATGATTTGATTGTCACAGGGTTTTGACCCAGTAGCTTTTCAAATCAGTGGAAATGTGTGTAAGTGCTACAGGAGTGTTCTGAGATGGCCCCCACATTTTGACTGTAACTAATTGCTACTGATAACTCAGTGGACTTGCCCATTGTCTGTTTCTTTCATTGATAACAATGGTGGAAAATTGTGTGTTAGCTTGCTGTATGTAAGAGTGTGGAGCATTTTCTTGGTCTGGATTGTGTTTGTCTCCTGACATTCTGAAGAAAGCAACTATGGATGCCTTATAGGAGCATAATTTTTGCATCTCTGTCTGGGATTGTAGCTGCTGCCTAATGTTATCAGTGCCTCACTTCTATTTGAACAACACTATGGATGTGAAAAGGAGTGATAGCAGAATCTTGGGGTCCATGAGAAGTCAAACTTGAAGGAAGTCCCAGCTTTTTTTTAACAAACATAAAAATGGTTGTGCACAAGTTAAAGTGGTCTGTCTCTGTAGTGAGAGAATACAAGATTAGGGCAGGTCTGCAGTGCTCCTTAGACTGCTCCCTGAATCTTCATTGACCTGCAGCCCGGAGACTTTCCAGCAAGAGAACTTAGTTTAATGTTTATCAGTCCTATACAGATATTTTTTTTCTCTATTCGTATTTTTCAATTCTTAACCGACCCAGAAATTTTTTTTTGTGGAAAAAACACTGGAAAAATAACAAAACAGATACTGTAGAAGTTACATGTTATATGTTTTAGATGTATTCATTGCCGATTAACCCAACGTGTCAAGCTTTTTAAAGAATTGGTCCAGGCTAATAGAGTTGCAGGGATTATAATTGTTTAGAATCTAGTTTGCAATCAGAAATTGAGTATTCTTTTGAATTTATGTATATGATGCTGTCTTACAAAAGATGCCTGTTAGAGACAAAGCAAGTATTTGTAGCTCCTGTCTTTAGTTCAGTGCTTGACTGCTAAAACAAACTTCTTCTACCAGCATGCATCCAATTTTTGTTACAAAGCTGGTAAAATTTCCTTCCCTATGCAAACTCATGTTTTCCTCTAAGCTGGAATCTTAGTGTAGTCACAGAACTCCAGGGGAGGAATAAGTGTGCTTTTCTAGACAAACTCTGTCATACTTTTACTCTGTTGAAAGGGATAAGATTGAGTATACAAATCTGATCTGTTTTCTCTTTCTCCAGAACCTCCAACTTGTTCCCCAGACCAGTTTACTTGCGCAACTGGAGAGATTGACTGTATCCCAATGGCATGGAGGTGTGATGGGTTTCCAGAGTGTGATGACCAGAGTGATGAAGATAGCTGCCCCATATGCTCTGCATCCCAGTTCCAGTGTGAGAAGGGACAGTGCATTGATGCACACTTGCGGTGTAATGGAGAAATTGACTGTCAAGATAAATCTGATGAAGCAGATTGTGATAGTAAGATCAGTTTTCCTGAACTTGTGGTTCTAACACAAGCATGGCTTTGGGATTCTAACTGTTCTTGAAATGTATAGATACAAGTTCTTTTCATTGAGACTTCATATAGATGAAAAATTTAGCAGTTGCTTAGCAAGGATAAATTATACAT
This sequence comes from Anthoscopus minutus, assembly GCA_013399455.1. NCBI lineage: Eukaryota > Metazoa > Chordata > Aves > Passeriformes > Paridae > Anthoscopus > Anthoscopus minutus. Next base: position 67,914 of record VWYI01044257.1, read on the forward strand.
AATATATCTATTATGTATACATAATATAGATATGGAGTATATAAGACATGTTTTATACTATGCCAAATTACTACATATTGATATCAAACATATGATCAACTTGTTGTGGGTTTAGAGCTAGCCAAAANAGGTATTCTAAGAGATTCACGCTGATTTGATCTTAGTTTTGCCCCAACAGAACTGATTTGACGGAGGATTGGGAGTTACTGGGACCAGAATTTTATTTTAGCTCCGCTGAGTAAGATGTATAACAAAAAGGAGGAAGAACCTGAGATACACAGGCTTTCAATTTACCCACAGCAGTGTTCTGGCGCCTACCTGATCATAATATGAAACTCACTTCTTTCAGTTTTCTCAAAAGGCTCAAATGCCCCTGTGCTGTCAGTACTTGATTTCTCCTTTCTTTCTGTGCAGCAATTTGTCTGCCCAACCAGTTCCGGTGTGCGAGCGGCCAGTGCATCCTCTTGAAGCAGCAGTGTGACTCCTTTCCGGATTGCATCGACGGCTCTGACGAGCTCATGTGTGGTGAGATGTCTTTTCTTGACACTCAGGTGCTGTGTCTGGGCATGTTCTACACCCCTGTGCAGAGCCCTGGTCTTTGCAGAGCAATATTCTGTCAGGGGGGAATACTTCAGAAGGGCGTTCAGAACTATCCTTAGGGAAATCTCATTTGACTCTGCTCAGTGCCTTGGAACTTGCAGAGCTGCTGCTAAGCCAGAGTGGCTTTTAAAAATGTGCAGCCCTATCCACAGCAATAACAGGGTCAAACTGGGGGCTAATTATGTGGAGGAGCTAGCATGCAATAAGCAAGTGTCCACAAGAGACCACAAAACCGGTCTCTTACAGTGCAGGTGTGAAAAGAATACATGGAGAGAGGGTGATTTTTCTGAGAAAAGTGTAACTTTGAATTCTCATGGCAGTCAGTATATGCAAGTTACAGACATGCTGATGGCAGCTGTTGTGTTAGTCCTTAGAGAGTCTGTTACTTTGCAGTCCAAAGTGGACAGTAAAATTCACTTACTTTTGCTCTTGTTGCAATTTCTGTTGTTTTGCACCTTTGGGGTGACTAGAGTAGGAAGTATTCAGGCAATGGGGCAGATGGAGGGGGCATTTAGAATCGAAAGTGGTTTAGCAAAATAGTTGGAACAAAGCATTTTAGAATAAAAGCAAATAGATGTGCTGATCTGTCTATAGTTCATTCTGAACAAACAGCCTGCACTGGTTTTGTGTAGAGGTGCTGCACTTACATTGCCTATAGGACCAACCTTAGTGTATTGTGAAGTTTTAATATCTTGGATCTTGTCACATTTTGAAGCACTAGTTGTTGGAAGCTTTGCCTGTGCTGGGATGAGAGGAGGGCTCACCAGGTTTGGTCTACAGTAGCCTTGTTTCTTCCTTCCATCTTCATGGTGGATACTGCAAGGAAAAGTAATTCATAAGTAAGAATGTAGAAAGGAGCTCTAGTTGTGAATAGAAGAAAAGGCTGAAGGAATAGAATGTTGGAATTTTCAGACTGAGCATGCTTCTCCCACATATTCTGTTTATCTCTTTAGCTTTCATCCAGTTCCTCCAGTTTCCTGGATAATATAAGGCCACTACTTTTTTTTTTTCCTTCAGTTTCTTTGTTCACTTGGCAAACTTTCATACTGCCGAGTTAATGCAGCTGTTTCCTGTTTGCACGTTGCATCCAGTCCTGCAACTAGGTGTTAACTGATTTAAATGTGTCTTTATGTAGACATAGGATTGTCTCCTCTGGACCTCTTTGTGGAACACAGCATTCTGTGGTTTCCCACTAGACTGAGGGAAAGAACTCAGACAATAAAAATGATTGCTACTCTTTAGATAAGGATCTTGCATTCAAAAGAAGCTAGCTTTAACCAAAATGAGAATTGTGTGTTTTAAAGTAGCTAATTTGGGAACATATTTTTATTTTGGCTTTGCTTTTTTTCTGGTAACACAGCTGGACTAATCTATTTGAAAATTAGGGCCTTAGCTGACATAAAAGTTGCCATGCACTAACAAGTGTGAAAAAATCATAAAGATTTTAAGACAGAAATAAGTTCTTGATGCTGAGCTGTTTAGAGTTTATTGCTAGATCTTTGTATTTCCTTTACCTTCCTTCTCAAATTTGAGTTGTTTTTCTTTTCCTTCCGCTGAAGTGGAAACCAGAACCACTGGCAAAAAATTTTATGACATGAAGCCCTGAATCTTATATAAACCCTTTCACTTCTTACAACTTCATAAAGGGGGAAGGGGTCTATAGTTAGAACTGAGCATGTAAAATTTGGATGCATGCAAGTTTATTTTGATTTTTTCACTTTTTGAATGTGTCTATTAGTGTATGTTAAAGAATAAAATTATAAATGTGTGAATCACATGGAAAAAATTGCTTTCCCTGAAGAACATTGCCTATGTGAAAAACTGAGTGGTGTCAGGTTTATCTGGCAAGAATTTTGAATGTTACCTATAATGATGGGAGATGTGGGATGTAGCTCATCTCAAATGCCGCAGCACTTCTTATTATTTAACATTCGGCTACATAGGGGGAAAAATAATGAGTAGAAAGTATTTGAGATAATTTTGGATTGTGTTTTCCTTCCAATTTGTAAGGTGGGGTTTCTTTGAAAGCAAGTCATATTTTAGGAAGGAAAAGTACTCTGTTTTAAGACCTGTATTAGGTAGGAAGATATCCACTGCTTAGTATATATGGTAGCTTCCCTGCTGGTAAATTTTCTTGATTTTTCACATTATTGCTAGCCTAAATGGCTTTTGAGAGAGCAATCCTCTCTGATTAAGGACTTAATATTTGTAAGTATCCTCTATCTTTGACCAATTGACTTTGGAGGGAGGGAAGAAAAGGAAGCTTTCTAGACTGTTGTTTTATCAAGATGAGCAGCCCTGATACAAGCTAAAATGCTCACCAAAAAGAAAAGTACTTTGCTCATTCTGCTTAATGGAGGGGAAAAGGAGGCATGAAGTCTTGTGTATTGAACCGGAATATCTGGAGTTACAGATGCCTGAGTGTGATGCCGATGCCTTTCAAGGCACTGTGTGAATGCCCGTGTACCGATTTGCTGAATGAGCTCCCAGACAGCAGCACAAACACCGCTCCCTGTTTAACAACTGTGTTCCATTTTCTTCTCCTCTCTCTCTAGAAAAATCGAAGCCAGCCTCAGATGAGTCCCAGCCACACAGCAGTGCCATTGGTCCTGTCATTGGGATAATACTGTCCCTTTTTGTCATGGGAGGCATGTACTTCGTGTGCCAGCGGGTGGTGTGCCAGCGCTACGCCGGGCCCAACAGTCCTTTCCCACATGAGTACGTCAGTGGCACCCCTCATGTTCCTCTCAATTTTATTGCTCCAGGAAGCTCTCAACACGGCACTTTTACTGGTAAGGGTGCTAAGGACCTTGCATCTGATCAGCACCATTTTGTCTGGATTTCGAGTTTTACGCATTATTAAGGCTGCTGGGTGTGGTGTTTTCAAAGAGGAGAAATTAGATGTTGGTCTGCTCAGTGGTTTTGGGATGAATCTGTCATTTGAATCAAATATGTAAAATCTATTAGCTTTTCTTGCATTTTAATGGCTATGGTCAGCTATTCCTGCTTAAATTATGTTACTATGGTTATCAAGAGGTTTTCGTGGTAGGAAATGAAATTAGAGGATGAAATAATTGCAGGTGAAATCTTTGCAGGGGTGTTTTAAATTGGACTTCACACTAAAGCTTTTTTAATTAAAGCAAGTATCAGTGGTTTTCTTCTGTGCTTCTGTAGGTGTCAAACCAAGCTGTCATTCTGATATCATCCATATTTGATAGCTTTTTCTAATCCATATTGTTGTGACAAATTACAACAGCTGAAAATCTTACTATTTATGTTAATTCTAAAGAAAATACAGGTTTCTAATACCATGGCGTTTCTGAGAAGGAGATATAGTCATAAAGATTAAAAATATTTACTCTGCTTGTAATAAATTTCCTGCATTTGATAAAAAAAAATTGTGAGAGTTAAGAGTATATTGCAGTAAAACAGGTTGAAGAATGATGTCTTCCATTTTCCTCTAACTCAGGTTTCCTTCCTTTTGTCTCTGCTGAGTTTTAGCTGTGATTGTTTTCAATAAAAATAATTGGGTTTTGCAGTTATTCATGGGCTTTCAATTGAATTTCTTGAGATGGAAATTGAAACTTTGGAAGTCTCAATCTTGGGATTTTTTGGGCATTGTATAATAGGTTTTTTTGCAAATGCCTAAGTTTGTTTAATTGGAAAATTTAGTAGTTAATTTGGGTGAACAGTTTGGATTAGCTGTTCTGAAGATTCCTTTCTCAGCAGTGTAATAATAGGAGTTTAGTGCTGCAGTGAGACAATAGATGGGCTGAGGGTGACATTTGTTTTCTTTACAAAAAGTGTACTTCCTTGTAATCCTAAAGTTTTCGCATAAAGCACTCTTCCCAAAGTGTTATTGTTGCATGGGATTTGATTTGATTGGCACTGATAAATAATACCGTGGTTTATCCAACCTTGTTATCCTCTCTGTTTCAACGCAGGCATCTCCTGTGGAAAGTCCATGATTAGCTCCATGAGTCTCATGGGAGGAAGCAGTGGTGCCCCATTGTATGACAGAAACCATGTTACTGGAGCATCTTCAAGCAGCTCATCCAGCACTAAAGCCACTTTCTACCCACAGGTGTGTCTTGGGAATACACTGGTGAGTTAGGGATCTCCTGCTTCTGAAGAAAGGAAAGGTGAAACTTTGTGCTTACAAAGTAGATGTCAACAACCATTAACAACTTTTGGGTGTTACTGTTTATGATATGCAGACCCATTTTGACACCTGCTGAAGTTCACAGAAGGGCTTTGTTGTAGTCCATCAGGATTATAGAGTGCCCTGTGATGTCTAAATGTTTTGTTATCAGAGTGATACTCAGCTGGTTTGTTCCTGGACACTTCTGTCTTCCTTTGGAGATGCCACCTCCTTTGCTCTTTGTTAACTCTGATGGCTGTGGCCCAAAGACACTTTGCACTGCCTAATGCTGCAGGCACCCATGGAATAATAAGGCAAGCAAAACAGAACAGGTTTGGAATGCAAATGTGTATGAAATAAGCTTGACTTATTTAGATAAAGTGTCAATTGTTGATTCAGAAAACCAAGTGCATGCACTGGGAGAAAATACTAGAACAGCAGGGTGAGGCACAGGTTACTTTGCTTGCATTTTTTCAGCTATAATTTAGCTCCATTTCTGACTTTTGAATGTTGGAAGTGACAGAATTCTCATCTCCAGTTTCACAAATTCCAAGATATATATCCTGAATGGAAAGAGTCCTCTCTGAATATGTAGGAGAGACATACAAAGGTTCCTGTTTGCCAGCATACTTTGTCATGACAGTTTTTTTCCATTGTGCTTCTGAGCAATACATCCACTGGCTTTTAGGTACACACAACAAGCTGCCAGAGTGGATGTGCCAGCTAAGGAGGAGATTTTTGTGTAGTATTGAATCAGGAGCATACATGTGGATATACATGCATTTGTGTTCACACGTAAGCTGTTATGCTCTGTGTGGGCATTTTGATTCATGGCATTTTGGCCAGTTACAAAGGTACTTTCTCTCCCTTTAAAAAGGGCAAGAAATGGAAAAAAGAGGCTTGTGAGCTTATCTGTTGGTAAGGTAAAATTGAATATGTACTTCTTGCATTGCCTGCCCTGTGAAGCCCTCAAGAAGCAGATGTTTGGAACTTAACAGCCCTCTTAATTTAGCTTGTCTCATGCATCACTAGTGGCTCTGTAATGTGCTGAACAATTTTATGCTAGACCTGATTGATGTGTCAGTACCACACAAAAAAAGGATGAACAGAAAAAACTCTTACTTAAATAAAGCTTGAAAGAGAAAAGAAACCCAAGAGCTGATCTGCCTGTGTGATTCCATGGGATCTGTGTCAGGCAAAAGATCAACTCTTTCATTTGCCTTCTGGCCTAAGTTAATCTGACTGTTGCTGGGAATTCTTCTTCTACTCTTTGCTATGTCAGCCAGGACCTGCAGGGATGATACTAGGATTTCCTTCATGAAAGGCATTCTGGATTCTTAGAAGGAAGCTATTTGCAAGGGCTTTCTTACATTAAGGTACTGGTTAATCCAAATGTTTTGGTCAGTTCTGCCTGGTAGCTAATTACCCAGCTTTATGCTAATAATCAAAAGGACAGATCTGAGCATCTTAGTTTTCTTGGCATTTTTGGTTTGTTTAACAGATCTTAGTGGTGTACTGAGAGGTGCTCCAGTGAATAGAGACTGAGAAAGAATCCATGTCAATGAAGTTATGCCAGTTTATATACCTGAGAACCTGGCTACTGGCATCCTGGCTGACACTGTTTGCTGTATTTAGTATTTTTTTTTGGTATTTTAGTATTTTATAGTATTATTTAGTTGTTTGCTGTATTATGTGCTATATTACCACATGAAGTGGTATTGATGCAGCTCAAGGTGTCAGTAGGAGTGAATTCACAAGTAGCATGCAGTGCTCCTCCAAGGAAGGTTTCTAAAAGTAGCTCTTGGGGCAGTTACTCATCATTCCCCACAGCTGGCACAGGGTGGGTATTCAAGCTTGTCTCCCTCCACGTGAATCTGGGGGCAGGGCTTGTCAGTATTAGTAACAGTGAGCTCAACTCAAAGGCCAGGAATCACTTTGCTGGATGCTGTGCAGTGAGGACCCAAACAATGATCTTCAGTCCTGTGATTTTAGAGTGTTTTTGTGGGAGAAGAGCAGTGGCAGAGGAAGAATGGTCAATGGGGCAGGCCATGAGTTGGCTGAATGCCCAGGGCAGGCAGAGTACAACATGCACACATAAGTAGCAAGGCTCAGTCAACAGCAGTGGTGCAATTTTCCACACTGGAAGAGATAAAATGCTCTTGAGTTTAGGCCAATGTCCTAATGTCTCTGTCAGAGTTTAGGCCAATGTCCTAATGTCTGTGTCAGAGGTTCAGCTTCCTGCTGGTGGAAGAATCCTAAATAATTTTGAAGCCTGCTAAACATTTTTGTTGTGTGAAGGCTAGCAGTAACCATGTGTAGACACTCATAGCTGAGCCATGTGTGTGCAAGATGTCTATATGCACATATAAACAGATTATAAATATTTTTTAGCTCATAGGTTTTTTGCATTGTGAACTCTGCCAAACTGATATGTTTACAGAACAAGAGTAAAAAAGAAGCATTTGAGGGAAGGATGGGGTTTTATTAGTTATAGTAAAGGAACTTGGCTTCCTGACCCTACTGTTGACTGGGGACATGTTTAGGGTTTGGGAGCAGAATGTATTTTATTTCCCACTAACATCTGTTGTGGGTGCTATCGGTCCTTATGTCCAAGGAAGTGCACTCAGATTCAGCCAAACTTGTTCTCATTTCCAGCTTTATTCCACCCTTCCAGTATAATGACAGATGTAACAAGGAAGAAAATCCTCTGTACTGAGAACTTCGAAGGCCTATACAGTACCTAAGTCCAAAGTAAAGTTTTGTAATAAACATCTGTGATCTTTAAAAATGCATTAACACATCCAAGCAGGTAGGAGAGGAAACTAGAATAAGGATGAATGACAGGGTGAAGGCATAAATACTATTTTCAAACTAAGTAAAATTGTATAATTAACCAAAAATTTCTGACTTATTTTTCCTGTTCTTTCTAGATTTTGAACCCGCCTCCTTCCCCAGCTACTGATCGCTCCTTATACAATGCAGAGATGTTTTATTCCTCAAACATTCCTTCAAACACAAGATCTTACAGGTACAGTAAGGCTTCTAAATCTTCTGTTTGCCTTTAGTTTTGGAACTTGCTCAGACTTAATTTTAAAATCTTTTCCTCTCTTGATAAATGACCATTCAAATGATGTACATTATATTGCTGTGTAGCAGTCCCTGAGCATCCTGTACAGAGGTTGGTGTTTTCTGCTCATTCCCTTAAGCTTATATAGAAATTCTTTCATGAGTCAACTTATTTGTTGGTGACTGGGCTGAATGGTGGGCATAGTGGTCTCCTCTGGTAGGTTAGGGGCTGGAAGAATGTGCTGCTGGCTGGGTGTAGTTGTGCCACTCAAAATTGACACAGTTCAGGTACTTCTTGTTGCATTTCTCAGAGTCTGAACTAAGGCTCATGTAGTATTAATGGGCAGGCATCTTGATTGAACACACAGAGCTGTTCAGTCTCTTCCTTTTTTCTTTCTTTCCTCTTCAGATTGCAATTAATGCATGTGCTTTCTTCTTTTTTGCCTTTGTGCAGGCCGTACCTTATACGAGGGATAGCTCCACCCACAACCCCATGCAGCACAGATGTCTGTGACAGTGACTACACTACGAGTCGATGGAAGGCCAACAAATACTATATAGATTTAAACTCAGACTCAGACCCTTATCCCCCTCCACCCACACCTCGCAGCCAGTACATGTCAGCAGAAGAAAGCTGCCCTCCATCTCCTGCCACGGAACGAAGCTATTTTCACCTCTACCCCCCTCCACCCTCTCCTTGTACAGACTCTTCATGACCTCAACAGAAGGAACTTTTCCTGTAAATATTTTAAAATATGAACAGATTTAAAATATATATTTTATGATTTAAAAATAAATCTGGGTGGGAATTAAACAAAACTAAATGTGAATAAAAATGGGTGGGAGGAGTGGGGCTGTGAAAAATTGTACAGAGGAAGAATATTTATAAAATTGATTTTTTTAACTTAATTTCCATTCTTTTGTGCCATATTTGCCTTTTTGAAGTCATGTAACTGACTCAGTCTCCAAAGGATTTGGGGAGGGAATGTTGAAACTTTCTGCATTTTTAAGTCACCTTTTTACATGCAAAAAGTGTATCTAGTTCTTTTTGTTAATGTGGGACAAGAAAACTAAGTGGCTTGTTGGGAAGGAGGGGTCACCTAAAGAGAGATGCAGGCTTATTCCTAGAGAAGAGAAACCCATTTAAATACACTTGTCAGTATCATCCCTTCACCACCGCAGGAAGAAAACGTGCAGGATCACAACCCTTAGATGCTCCTGTTTGCAAGAGAGCTGAATGCTTCCCAGCAGAACTTGAGTGCCAAGACCTGAATTTCAAACCTTCCTCACCATCTGCTTAGCATAGAGCTGAAAGAACACTTCTCTTGGCCAAACCTTTCAGCTTATCTAAACCCACAGGCATCATGTCCTACCTCATGTCAGAGGCACTCTGCACATGGCCAATTCTGTAACTGATTCGGGCTAAATAAGATCAGTCTCAAAAAACTTGCTGTAGTCCCAACCAGGTCCCCACCTGACTGGGTGAATGGTAGCAGAAGCAGTTGTACTGACCTGTGGGTGAGAGCAAGGGTCAAGTTTAAAGTGGTATTTAAGCTAAGATAAATGCCCAACAAACTGCAGATTTGGTCAGACTCACCATTTTAATAGTGATGCAAACAAGCTTCTTCATCCTTCCTTGTGAAGCTTTGGTGATTGTGTGGGGAGAAGCTATAATAGTCAGCTGCTTCTTAAAACACAGTGCTAGCTTTCTTTTTTCTCAAAAGTCCTGTAATCACTGTGCCAGGTTTCTGAGGTGTTCACCCATGTTGACTTGATTAGAGAATTGCTTTATGTCTTAATATTAATTTTCCAAAGTGGAACAAAATAGTCACTTGTGACTGATTAGGAAAATCATTTGGGTTTTAACTGGTGTTTGTAGAAAAATAGCATCTGCATAGCTCAAATAAAAAATCAGTTTAGTGTTATCTCATAAAAATTTGCCATATGATTCAGATTTAGAAATAGGTAGAAAAAAGAACAGAGGAGGGAGAAAATACATACTTTTTTTTTCTATTCATGTTGATATAAAAATTGTCAACTCGTACAAACTGCTGTAACCTCAGGACATCAAGATCAGTCAAGTGTTTGTTCCCATTCCTACAAAAAAAACCATTAGGAAATGGAGGAACTAGAATCTGTCCCTTAAAAAATTCACAAATTTTTGCTTTAATTGCTCTTTGTAGCAAAAAGGATTGGGTATTGTATGACACTTTATAAACACAGCATTGGTGATGATAATGTGAGTGCCTGCTTGGGACATCTGAGGGTAGTTCTGAATATGCAAACCTGCACCTGTTTGTGCAGCTGCTCAATAACAGATGTGCTGGGCCTTCAACAGCTTTAATATTGATGGCAACAATGACAATTTTTTCTTGTTTGAACTAAAATTGTACTTGGCTTTGGGTCTTTTTAGCAAGTTATTTGAGAACACATCAGAGGAACCCTACAACTCCAGGAGAGAGGTCTTTGTTGTGGTGGTAGAAGGGCTGGGACCGCAGTATTCTGATCCACTTTGTGCTCTTGGTACAGATCAGTTCTTCCTGTCTGCATAGTTCAAGGATAGGATTTGTGCTGTCACTGGTATGTCACTAAAACTCCTAAAGTAGTTTTTATTACCTTCATGTCTAAATTTTTACTTGAGGGATTAAGCACAAAGAAGATGATTTTTCATAGAGAAAAGTACAGAAATGGAGTTTAAGAATGGGTTCTTTCCTCATCCCCTATCAACATTAGCAGTTTTGTACTGTGCTATGATGGACATGGTCATGGTTTGTTACTCTTGGAGTGATTTAGCCCATCTCTGAACTGATGGTTTGGTGAAAGAAAGCAATTCTCATGTGATCATGTTTCAATTAACTAAACTAGGAATATACATCCACAGGAGATTTTATATGCCACATGAGTTGTATAAAAGAGCATTTGTTCCTGCATTACAGCAGTTGGTAGTCCAAGTTCATATCATAAGTAATTTTCTGCTTGATAACTATTCACTGTTTATAATGAATTAATTTCATTATAAATATTGAAACATGAAGTTGTTTCATGTTAGAGTTCTAGCTTAGAGATATACCACATTAATTTTCCTGTATTCCTCTGATGACACTGGATGCAGAGTTACTTAATTTTTTTTCATTAAACCACTGATCTTTTTTTAAGAGCCACAGCTATAGGAATCCTAACCACTTCATCTGAAGATTTGTATCCTATTACAAACATTGGAATTGAGTCCAAGAAAATTAGCATTTTTACTGAGAGCTGAACTATCTTAAGAGACACATTCTTTTGGAGCTTAGGTTTTAAGAGGGAAGGAAGCACTTGCTGAATTGGGTGAATTAAGTGTACATTTTTATTTCAGTTGAACATTTATAGCCTCTTGCTCTTGATTTTTGCTGAGGAATTGCCTTCTCTGAGGTATGTGAAGTTTGGTAATGAAAATCAAAGCCCCACACTGCTCCATATTACTGACATTAAAAGCCTTTTCCAAAAAAAGATTGTATACAAATTTAGCATCTTAACATTTAAATAGTAAATATTACCTTTGATTGCTGTAGACTATATAGTCTAAAATTATTACTGCACTCCTGGTGTTAGAAAAGACCGGGAAGAAAATCTGAGCAACAGGAACTACTTCTTTCCAAATATCCCCACTGTGTTCTTAGTGGTTTCCATCCTGTGAACTTTCAGGCTAAAACATAGAAGATAGGTGCTATTTTCTTCTAGATAAGGATGAGAGAAGGATTTGAAGGGAATTAGTGAGTGCATTTGAGATTTTGGCAGTTCAGGGATGAATAGGAAATGTGGGGGAGAAAGTTGCATTTTGGTGAGGCTTAAGCACAGTTTTAATAACACAGAAGTTTTCTGAGAGAAAGCTGATTTAAACATTTATTTAAGAGTTCTACCCTAATAACCTAGAAAGGGGAACATGTGATTCAGCTACCTGTGTGAGCTTGTGAGTACTTGAATCAGTGTTTTCAACCACTATTTCCCAAGCCCATTGTGACTGCATATTAGCACTTGAAACAACTCAGGGTGTAATAAGGAATGGTGTCTGGAGAGCAACCAGTAATGGGCAAATGATAAGGTTGATTCTGTGTTAGATTTAAAGGACAGATGGCCCAGCAGAGAGCAGCTTACCTGTCCTGCAGTGCTGTCATGAAAGCAGCCATTTGGGTTCCCTCCTGTAGAATTTGTCCCATCTGCAGGGCAGGTGTAGCAGCAGTGTGAGGCTGTAAGGGAAATGGACAAATAATCATCTTCAGCAGTCAAGGATTTTCTTTCATTTCAAGGAGCAGTTTGTGCGAATTATAGCTTGACTTCAGCTAGACTGGTCTATAGCTGCTGCACCTTTAAGTTTGCAGTAGAGGTACTGAGTTTGTTCTGGATGAGTCTGAGGAAACTTCATGAGCACTATCCCAGCTGCCTTACTTAGATTTCTTACTCAGATTTCTTCTGTCTGGACAGATCACTAGAAAGCACTCCAGGCTAAGATTAAGCTAAATCTGTATGTATGACAAATAATTTCTTCAGGATGGTGTTACAGTACAAAATGCTTTGTGTCTAAAAATGAGATTATGCCATTATTAGCATATTCTAAAGAGGAAGGCAGAAATGAGTGGGAAACAAAATTCTTTTGGAATGATGGAATTGATTTTCAGTAATAGGCCTTCATTTGTGTGGTTGGCAAAGGTACAGGCGCATCCCTAAAAGTTCTGCTTCTTTTCAAAGTAACAACAAAATGGTCTTGTTCCCTCAATATCTGTTTTACAGACCTAGGGATAAGCTTTCTGGAAAGCTCCAGCCTTGTTTACCCTAGATCTGTTTCCCACTTGGTATCTAGAATGTTATGTGCAAGGTACAGGACTCATGATGTTGTCACCATTTTTATGCCAACTGCTGCCTCTTGGATTCTGAGGCTTTTGACATTCTGACACTCTGTGCACAGCAGTGAAAAAGGATTTGGAAACAGCAGCACTCAAGTAAGAGCTGGTCACACTGGGCTGATGTCACTCTCTGTGGCCTGCAGGGTCAGATCCCTTTGCTGGGGAGGGCTCTCATGCTGCCCTTCCTCAGAGCCTCTCTAGCACGTTGTGCTACTTCACAAATGTGCTCAATAAAACACAGAAGTTGTGTGTCCTGTCGATCTCAAGCATTTTTGGAAGCAGATCTCTTCTGTCATTTTGTTGGGGTTTATGTTGAGTAAGTCCAAATGAGTAGCTGTGCTTACAATTGTACTACAAATGATATCCATTAATGTCAGGAAATGAAAACAGAAGGCAAGCATGTTCCCAGTAATTAAGAACATGCATGACTGCCTGGCATGGAACCCTGAATTAGAATATATTTGCTGTTACAGTGGTGAAGGACATTTTATAAAGGTCCATGCATGGACAGAGCCTTAGACAAGCCACAGTCAAAGATGACTGTTTACAGCTCAGTCATTTGATGGTGGCTGTGTGTTGTGATTCAATTATGAATTATAAAGTCTTGTAAATTTGCCTTGTCTACAGAAGATTCATGGAAGGCTGAATCCTAAACTCTGAGAGGTGTCTGCTGTTTCTGCTGCTGTTCCCTTAGGTACTGCAACACTTTCTGTTTATCATTATATATAAAACTCCTTGCTTACAGCAGTTTTAAGTTTAGCTAAACAGCTTAAGGTATTTACTACATGTTAAAACAAATATTTAATAAACATAGTATTTTCAATACTGTTAGGTCTTCTACCTCCTCCTTCCTGAGAACGCTTTCTCTAGATTTTCTAAAGGCAGATTTTCTTTCATTTGTTTATTTTGAGGTTGGCCAGCTATGCTGAGGGCTTTTTCACATAGAATCATACTCCCTGTAAGAAAAAAAAAAAAAAGGAAAAATTTCTTTTAAATCAATGTTAAGCCTGCTGATAGGAATGATGGAAATCAGTTTGATATGTCTTCTGCATTCCACAACAAAATCCTTCAAAATGCCATGTCCTGACATGTTGAGAGTGTTCCCAACCACCTGTGTCAAGCTGCCAGATCCTGGCTGTTCCCAGCAGGAACCACAGTCCTCAGACTCCACCTCTGGAGTCAGGGCTAGGTCCTCACCAGCCAGCACAGAATCCTGGTGGATAGAAGATCACAATGACAATTCCTAAACAGGTCGGTTTACGTTGACAAAACAGAGGCAGAGAATGTGCTTAGAAGGACTTGTCAGAGGAGAAAAGCAAGTTTGACAGCTCCAGTGACAGACTAATTCAGCGCCATTGACACCTCTGAAAAGCAAGTGCTCCTGCTGATGCACCTTTCTGTAAATAAGAATTTAAGAGGCCGCTCTGGCGACAGCAGTCCTGGGGTGGCTGCATTCTACAAAGGGGGCGATATTCCCATTTGGTTTGTACAGGGATCCTGCAGCCTGTAAATAGTTGTACATGGAATTCTTCAGCCTGTGGAGGTAAAACAAAAAGTGTTGATTGAAAGCGGGAGGGATGGCTGTGTGAAATGTGGGGGTGTCATAAACACAACTCTAACTCAGACTGCTTCTCTACTCACCTACTTGTATTGCAATTGCTGCTATTGTAAATGTACAGGAATATACAAAGAGTACCAAGAATTTTTATATAACCCACACGTAATCTTTTTATATTTATATTAAATTGTGTATTCTGCAAACAGCCTAATAATTGCAGCTTTATATGTGTATCATTTTGTAGCATTTGTTACCTCAAAAGACAACCAAACCCAATACTTCAGTGCCTTGTGTATTTTGAACAGATTAACATATAAACTGGGGGGAAAAGAAAAGTAGATTGTACTCTGCTGGTTTTAACAAAGCTTTGTATTATTGTTAGGATTCTCTTCAGTTAAAATACATACAGCCACAAGTTGTGGAAATAAATGAAAGCTTACAGTTTTGGAGGTTTTTTAGAGCATGCATGTTTTGAATTTGTAATGTATTGGAGTTTCTCTCAAATGCATTCTTTCAAGTTAACTTTGATTTATATATTCATATCTATTTCAATGGACATCCCAATGCTTGTCAAAAATACATAGCATTTAAAACAAAAATGCCAGTAACTGATATTTACATGTCTGGGGATTAAATTAATGCTTTTTTCAGTATGTCACAATTTTCATTACAGCCATAAAATCTTTATTGTGTTTCTCAATTATTTTTCCAAGCATGGCCTTCTAGCACACAAATGACTTGGTAATACTGTTGTAAAAAATCTTTGAGGCTGTCATCACTTCAGACCATTGTACGTTAACGATTTTCTGGTCATGAAACTGCAATGTTTCCTTATGTTAACAAAACCAAAGGCTTGTTTGAAGTAACTGGTATTTTGTATAAATATTTGTACAGATAACAGACTCTGCTTTTGTACTATAGATTATGTGGATTTTGTTTTATAATAAATGCTTTAAAAAGAAATGCTTAGCAGCCATTTTATGAGCAAAGCTGTTTCATACCCTACAGTAGAGACAACCAGCCAGTATCACAACTGTTTCAGATACTATTTCAGATATGGATAGTGCTGCCTCCTTGGTTTTAATTTTAAAATGCACAACAACAGTGAGACCTGAAAAGCAAATCACTTTTAGAATTAGCTATAGAACTTAACACAAGTTCGTCAGCATCATGACCTGACAGAAATTGTTAACACTCAATCACTTGTTAACGCTCAGTTGTTAAAATCTCAATTGTTCTGACCAGGCCACATCTGATATGCATTTATTTTTTAATTGTATGATATCTTTTAAAAGGATGCTATAGGATGTCAAAGTAAACTTTTTAGATAATGGCTTCTTTTTTTTATTATGAACATACTTGAAAACTAGTTCCATTGAGTCTAGTTTTGTCTTGATTTGGGCAGTCAGTATTGGTGGTCTCAGATTTGTGAGATTTAAAGTCAAAATTACTTTTAGTGGAGATCTCCTTTCTCCTGCATACGGGTTAGATGAGACTCAGACTGAAGTGTTTCTGAGCAGTCATCAGCAGTCATGGTGAAGTCCAGTTCTGTTTCTTCTGATTTTTCCATGCTAGAGAAAAAATAGAGCATACACATTCAGAGACCTGCTTGTTTCCTACAAAGTTCTTCCAGGTTTTGCATTATACTGAATCAGAAAATGTCAAGATTTTTCCTCTTAGCCACATTATCCTTGCTGATAATTCTTAATATAAATGGACCCTGGAGCAGCCATATGGTGACTGCCTAGACTTAGTGATTTTTACCATCACTGATTAGGATGGATCTGTAGCTTGAAGGAAAATGACAAAACTGAACTTCCGATGCTCTGCTCAGCCTGGAACAGGCCTTCCATCATCCTATTGTATTAGAAAAGGATGGACCGAATTACCTAGGAGTACAGAAAGATTTTTAGAATTTCATATGGCATGAAGCAGAACAGCCTCACTCTTCTTTCTGGAACTCCTGGCTGTAGCTAGGCTTTCTCTCCTGAAAAGATGCAT
Organism: Anthoscopus minutus; assembly: GCA_013399455.1. Lineage (NCBI taxonomy): Eukaryota > Metazoa > Chordata > Aves > Passeriformes > Paridae > Anthoscopus > Anthoscopus minutus. The sequence continues at coordinate 84,160 of VWYI01044257.1, forward strand.
GAGGTCCTCTTGGAATGGACTCTCTCTGACACTGGCTGGTTGCAGGGAGGTATCTGATACATGGTATCCCACACAATAATACAGATTTCTGCACAGCATTCCCTATCATTCCGTGATAATGCCTTAATCCCAGATATTTCTTGAAACCAGAGGACACAGTATTTTCTTTTTGCTCCAGAAAACTTGCTCAGCTGTCTGGATGAATCTTTGTAGCCTTACAGATTTCTTAACGTTGTAATTGAGAAATAAAGCTCTGATATATCATTTGTATCTTACAACTTCGGGGTAAAGCAAAGAGGAGAAACAACATGAGGAGACATAGGAATAAACCATAAAACTATGAACAACAAACTATTAAAATAAACATGCACCACAACAAACCTATTCAGCTCCATAGATCTCCCTCCATACTTTATGCCAGCCTCAAAGCTTCTGTATGCGTGGTGGTTGCTCCAGAAGACAAACACCATAAATAACTAATGCCCTTCCTTTCTCCTCCTTTCATATCACATGGAATATATCCCTTTGGTCAGCATGGGGGATGTGCCCCCCCCAGATCCTGCCCACCCCCAGCCTACTGGTGAGGGGTTAATGCTGGAGAGACAGCACTGATGCTGTGGGAGCACTGCTCAGGAGTAGCCAAAACACCGGGGAGTTACCAACACTGCAAAGCACAGCACCCTGAGCTCATTTGGGGAAAATGAGCTCCATGTCAGGCAAAGCCAATACAGCAAGCTAACTTGCCCACAGGCTGTCAAAAAGCCCACACAGGGTTATGGGAAGGAGTTAATGTGAAACTAATGCTTTTTAGGACAGGCATTGCCCAGATATGTTTGCTTTTTACCCACCTGTGCTCTGAGGGGTTTAATGAAGGCTGTCCTTTGAGTGAGCAGCTGGGGAATGGTGGGACAGCCTTTGAGGGTGTGTGTGGTGCTGTGGAGAGCAGGGTGGAGGGAAGGCAGTGCATGCTCTGTGGTTTCTGCAGGAACAGCACTGCACACATCCCTGCTGACAGCACAGAGCTGCACACAACCTTCCACTGAGGAGGGCAGGTGGTTGCTGGAATCTGCTCAGAAAGCACAGATAGAAAGAGGGTTGGTGTGCACAGGAGCCAATGCTGTTGTGGTTTTAGGCGTCAGAAAAAGGCACCTGCCTATAATTAAGACTGGAGACAATGATAGCATCTGAGAAATGGAGGCTTGATAAGCCAGGCTAATTGCTGGACTCTGAGTATACTGAAGAAATGAGGCAAGATGTGTAACTGCAAGATCAGCTGGTCAAGACCATAGCTACAGTGAAGATTTGGACAAGCAATTTTCTTGGGCCTCCCCAGTTTGGGTTTTGAGGGATTCCTCACAGAACACAACAGCTGGAAGAGGCATGGAAAGGTCTTGAATAAGGTCTTGAATTTCCTCTTACCAATTAGAGACTGATCTCTTGTCTTTAATCAACATGAATAGCAAATAGGCTTGAAGCTAGAGTGGCTTTTGGAATAGAAAAATATCAACAATTTACATATATTCTGGATGGCCTGCAAAGACAGGATCTGGGCTTGCCCTAACTGAGGTTAATGCCTTATGTTACAGTTTCCCAAAGGCAGAGCTACTCTTGCAATAAATCTGTTTTAAGGAATACCAACGGCTTTGACAATCTATTACTTGGGGAGCGATGTTTGTTACTGAACTTTGCATGGCTGAGAAGGGTATAAGAAAGACTCATGAGAACAGGGACAATGCTTTCCATAGTATTTTAATTTGGCTTAGCAGGCTACGGTTACAGGTTTAACTAGGACTAAATTCTTAGACAGTTTCTCTCATAGCGATCTGAATTCCTTCTGGGTTGGAAAGGAAAAAAGGTTTAATGCTTATGCTTATTTTACTGTAGGCATTGCACATAGGCAGTCACTGAAAATGAAAAGGGAATTTGGGCATCAGGCTTCAAAAGTTTGTCAATTCCCATGCTATACATAGCCTGCAGCATTTGGAAGGATCTTTAGCTTCTCTTTCCTATTGTAAGTGGTTGTACCAAAAGCCCTGGGGAACAATAAAGTGGCAAGTGTTCAGTAGTTGGATTCCCTGGATCCAGACTAGACAGAAATGCTCAGGTAGGTAGGAGCTCGTGAGCTGAGGTGCTCTCGTGGTTTAGGAATGTACTCTCCAATCCAGTGCCCCCACCAAGACAGCAACAGAAATGTAACAAAAGTGTAAAAAAGTGGACAAAGAGAGGGTGATTTACACGCACAATACTTGCCAAGCCTAAGATAATGAAAACCAGTGGTGGAAGGCTTCCCTCTGCCACACTTTTCCTTGACTGAAAAAGAAACCCTTTCTTCTCAGAAGTGAGGGAAAAAGGTCCCCTTCCCACTCAGTTCCCATTCCTTTTTATTAACATCTGAAATGCTACAGGAGCAATAAACTGAAGCCCGGGTGTTTTATATTTCTTAACCTGAATTAGCCCTCACAGAAAGGTTAATAAGGAACCCTGGCAGATATGTATTTTGTGGATTTTAGTTCTCATTCTTACTCCTTTCCTTCTTGGCTGCTGTATCCATGAAATACTGAAGTCTAAAATTAGAGGCAAGGTAAGCAAGTAGTTTAGAGGACCTGTTTGTTACACCCAGCTCCTGGGGAACAGTGTTACCTGGGGGAAGAATACTGTGTGTGAACAAACTCAGGAAGAATTAAACAGGGCTCAGGGAAGTTCCAGGTTTGAGAATCTAAAATGTAGAAAGCTGATTGCTGTATCTGTTCAGCTTGAAGTAGCACATTTGAATTGAAAGCTGAATGGGAACCCACCTGAAATATCAGGAATTGGTGATGAATGAGATTGAGGAATGTGTGCATCCTGTCCTAAATTTGGATTTGTGAGAGATCCTGTATTTTGTCTCATTTTATAACTTGGTATCTTCTGGTAACAGAAGATTAACATTTTATAACTTGGTATGTAGATGGCAACATCTAGAACTGCGGAGAAGTTTTGTGAATTGAGCACTTGAAGAGTCTTGTTTATTCCCAGAACTTTCTGGATTTCTGGAGATGCAGCTGATCAGGAAGCATTTAGAATCCTGTCTTCGGTTTTGTTCCAGAAGTACTTCTCAGAGGTTAGGCCTTGTAAAGACAGTAGCAGGTGCAGGGACAAAATCTTCTCAGTCTTACAACAGAAGATTGGATTTCATTACCATGACTGTATTTAAGGTTGGGGAAGAAAGACCTGAAGAGGCATAGGATGGCTTTTCAGCTTGCTCACCAAAAAAAGGGACAAGGCAGATGTCAAAAGAACAGTACCTTTTCCTCCAATTCTGCTGAAAGGTTATTTTTCCTCTGGCCAGAGAAAAATAAATTACAGTCATTTTCAAAGGAATTTTCACTTCCTTCATATGTTGTGTGTCATTTGACATTGTTTGAAACACTTTAAGTTACAGTATCTTTTGAAAATGGATCAGTGTTTTTAATTTATTTTTTTTTTAATTGGAGTGGCATGTTCTACCCTTATTGACATTTTTATGTCAACCACTTCTGGTTTTTGGAACCTGTCAAATTATATGCAGCCTTCCCAGTGCCCAATACAGGGAGGCAATCACTACCCTAGTCCTCCTGGCCACATCTGACATTTACGGGGAGACATCCATGTTAAAAAAATACAACAAAATATTTCAGAGCTTAGTACTAAACAAAGCCACAAGGTGGCACAGTCATCTGAAGAGCTGCTCATCAAAATACATTTCCCAAAGTAAACACAGCTCCAGAGCTTCCCTTTTGAAAGGGGAATCATTCAGCCTTTCTCCACCCCTGCTTTCAGTTTCACAGAGTAAACACTGATGGTGGGTGTAGCTTTCCTGAGAGTGGGATTTTTGTTATGTAATAAAACCCTACTATAGAAATACTTCCATGGCAATATTTTGCTGCTACTGCTAACTTCTCTCAGCCCTAGAAAATCTGTAACAGTAAACCTCCTTTTTTTGCAGCATGGAAGGTGCAGCATTTGCTGGTGGAAGCAGCATTTCTGCTAGGCAACAATTTGTTTGGTGCCTGATTTCAGCATTAATATCATGAGACTTATGCAGGTTTTCAGAACAAGTTAATCAATCTATTTATCAATCTCCTAATTTTCTTCTTTGGAGAAAAATGTGGAAGGTATGGAAATCTTGAGATGACAATCTGGAAAAGGCAAATGCCCAGAGGGAACAAATGATCTTTCGAGGGGGGAAAAGAGAACATCCTTATAGTACTTGTTTGCAGAGACACCTGCATTTGCCAAGGGCATAGGGAGCATTTAGGAAAAAGCAGTGCACTAAAGGGAATCATCAGGTGTGGGAACCCAGGGTGTCCCTCTGACAGTCCTGGGTGATCTGAGCCCAGGCCTGGGGGGTCCGGAGCCTTGGCAGGGGGGTCAGAGACCCTGGCATGCAATCAGAAATTCGTGTGACTTTGAGCTTGAGCCATGGAATAACTTACCATCACTGTATGAAGAAGTAAAGGCCACAAAAGTGTAGAGTTAGAATTCTTACTATGGTGAGCTGAGGAACAAGATGGAGAGAACTGAGCGTTGTCCTGTCCTCCTTCCTTCTTCTTCCCAGCCTCCATCTTTTGGGTGACGGTGGCACTTTGGTATTGGTGTAAGGTAAAGAGACACAGTCTAACATAGGAGATAGCTATTGGAAAATAACTATAAATAAAGTATACATAGTTTATAGTATAAAAGAGAGCACAAGCCCCGTGGGAGGAGAGAGTGCCTTGGTCTGGTCTGCTGAACAGACCTTCGCAGGCCAGGCTGAAAACATTTTCTGATAAGCAACAATAAACAGCCTTGAAACAGAAAACTGAAGACTTCAGACTCAATTCTTGAACAGCGGAATTGGAGAGCAGAGACTTTTTACACATCTCGGGGTCATCTTGACCACAGGGAACTCTGAGAATCAGGATATCTGTTATTTTCTCTTTCTTCTTGCCTACCACGGAGTAAGCGCCGACACTTGGAGCTACTCCTGTTTGCTGACTGTTGTTTGACAGCAGGTGGAAATAATTTCTCTCATGTAGACTGTTTTGTTTGTCTGTAACAAGAAATATGCCAGTGCCCAACCTGCCCACAGACATCCTGGTCCTTTGGGCTGAAAGAGCCAGTTTTGCTGTTTACCTCTGAAAAGAAAGACACTCAGCAAGGATGCATCTCTGTTTGGGTTAAAAAGTTCTGACAACGGATCCTTTTGGTGTTGAAAATACTTATCTGTCTATACACATATATATATACACACATTTTCTTCTCTATCCCTCACTTCTGTACTGTCCCTTTTTGGAGGTTTGGTATATAAAATTTCTATGTGTATTATATCTCTCTAGATACATATTTATAATTTCTACATATGCTTAAATAGGAGTGCTTGGGAATCCTGAGGAATTAACTATCATTGACTCTGTTGAATTGAAATTAACTCCTGCATATATCCCAATTCAAGCCAGATTCCCATGCAGAAAATGTACCTTTATTCCCCTGTTCATCACTTCTGTACCGTCCCTTCCTTAAGTTTTGCTCCATGCCACAGGCTTAAATGGCTGTGCTGAGCCTCCTGTCTTTTGTGAAGGCTTTGTTCATGGGGCAGATCAAACCTCAGGGACACAAGTATGATTCTCCAGGGTCCCAAGGCTGCTGCAGAGCTGGAAAGAATCAGACTCAGGGCTGGATGCTTGCAAATAATGTGTCCAAGCAAAGCCTGCTCCAAATTGTGCTGTTTATTAGTTGCAGAAGTTCAACAAGAATGAGATCAAACTTCTAGAGCTGCTTTGCTTTTCCCGTCCAGAGAGCAGAGATTTACTTTGGGTGGCCTTTCTCTTTGTAGTTGATAAAATACCTGAAGACCTCCTCCTCTTCCTCCTTGAATGGGAAATCAGAAGTTTGAAATGTCTGTGAACTCACACCCTGTACATGAGCATATGGAAGTACAGCAACTGATTACCTAAATGAGAACACGTAAGTAGTTAGACATCAGTTTTTACTCTTGGCCCCTGCTGTTAATTCCTTCCGTATATTGTGTGAGCTTTCACCACTGAACTTCACTAAATGTCTAAAATGCAGCAGCAGTGTGTCAACATGGGCATATTATATTCTCAGTCCCTCCCATAGGCTGAGGTGCCTGAGCACTTTTGTCTGGGTTGCTGCAAGGGCAAACACTACACTTCCCCTCTTGTTGGACCATGATGAGGAATAAGAGGTAGGCCTGCCCCAGAAGAATGGATCTTTTTTGTGGTAGCATGAAATTAAGATGAAAAATTAGTGAAAGGGCATCTGTACTGCATCATTTTTTCCCCAGTCCCTGTGCATCTTCCCCTGCCTCCCCAGAGTCTGACAGAGCAATTATATTCTTGATCAAAACATGCCACCTGCTGTTTCTCAGAAGGGAGACATGTATAGTCAATGAAGCCAGTGCATAAACTAACCAAACTGGAAATGTGCATTGCAAAACCAGTCAAAAGTCCTGGGTGCCACAGGTTAGAGTCTGATCTTGGCTATTGTACAAAAAAATCACCTGGCAGCACTGCACTCTTAGAATCACAGAATCATTAAGGGTGGAAACAACCTACAAGTAATAGATTCTAACCATTAGCATAGAACCACTGAGCTCACCACAAAATCTTGTACCTAACTGCTGCATCCACATACCCTCTTACCACTTCCAGGGATGGTTGATTCCATCACTTGCCTAGGCAACTTGTTCCAATGCCTGACAACTCTTTCAGTGAGAAATTTTTCCCAAAATTCAGCCTAACATTCCCTGTTGCAACTTGAAGCAATTTCTTCTTGTCCTGTTACTTAGGAGAAGACATCAATTCCCACCTTGTGACAACCTCTCTAGACTGATAAGATTCCCTTGAGCCTCCTTTTGTCCAGGCTGAACATCCCCATCTGTCACAGCTGCTCCTCAAGAGTTGTGTTCCACACCCTTCTCCAGCTTTCTCGCCTTTCTTTGGACTCACTCCAGCACCTCAATGTCTCCCTTGGAGTGAGGAGCCCAGAACTGAACTCAGGATTCAAGATGTGACCTCACCCATGCTAATTACAGATCCTTTCCCTAGTCCTGCTAGCCACCTATTTCTGATGGGCAGAATGCCATTGGTCTTCTTGGCCATTTGAGCACTGCTGGCTTATGTTCAGCTCCTGTCAACCAGCACCTCCAGGCACTTTTCTACCTGACAACTTTTCAACCACTTTTCGCCAGCCTGTAGCATTACATGGGTTTACTGTCACCCAAGGGCAGGACCTGGCACTTCACCTTGAACCTCATGCAACTGGCTTTGTCCCATCAATCCAGCCTGTCCAGATTCCTCTGCAGAGCCTTCCTACCCTCCAGGAGACCAATGCTCCCCCCCAACTTGGTGTCATCTGACTAAGGACTAACTGAGGGTACTCAATCCCCTCATCCAGATCATTGATAAAGACATTAAACAGGACTTGCTCCAGCACTGAGCCTTGGGAAACACCACCTCTGAACAGCCACCACAAGTCACCACCATGTCTGGGCCCAGCCATCCAGCAAACTGTCTACTGAGCAAAGACTGTACACATCCAAGCCATGAGCAGCCAGTTTCCCCAGGACAATCCTGTGGAGAAAGCTGTCAAAGGCTTTATTAAAGTCTAGGCAGACAACATCCACAGCCTTTCCCTCATCCATTAAGTGGGTCACCTTGTCACAGAAGGGGAGATGAGGTTGCTCAAGCAGCAGCTGCCTTTCAGAAACCCATCCTGGGTTCCAGATCCCCTGGTTGTCCAGTACGTGCCACATGCTGACACTCAAGACAATCTGCTCCATGACCTTCCCTGGCACCCAGGTCAGGCTGACAGGTCAGCAGTTCCCAAATCCTCCTTCTGAGCCTTCCTGTAGAAGGGCAGTACAGTTGCTGACTTCAGCCAACTGGGACCCCCCCAGTTCACCAGGACAGCTGGAATGATGGGAAGTGGCTTGGCAAACTTCCACCAGCTCCCTTGGGGGAATCCTATCAGGACCTATAGACTTGTGTATGAATAGATGTGTAGCAGGTCACTGACCATTTTCTCCTGGATTATGAGGGCTTCATTCTGCTCCCCATCTCTGCCTTCCAGCTCAGAGGGCTGGGTACCCTGAGCATAACTGGTCTTGCTAGTAAAGACTGAGGCAAAGAAGGCATTAAGTAGCACAGTCTTTTCCACATTCTTTGCCACTATTAACCTGAAAATCTGTAAAAGCTGTGGGCCAGCAAGGCCAGAGCCTGGACAACCTTGCAGATTACTGCCTACTATCCAGAGCCAAAGCATGGAATTGGCACTGCCTAAAAATGCCACAGCGTAAGCAAATACCCCTGCAGCCTCCAGCTGAAAGTTCCTAACACGGGGCAAGGAAGGCTCTAGCCAGAACAGTAAAACTGCTGTTAAAGCAGATTACAAGACAACGCCCAATATCTGCTTCTGAAGAGCAGTGATAACAGAGGAGGCCTCTGGGAGCAAGCACTGCCCCTGTGAAAGGGAAATTCCCCATGGAGACCCCATAACATGCTTTAACTTTCGGTCAGCACTGAAGTGGTTAAGTGGCTCTTAGAAGGAGGTGAGTGTTGTTAGTGGACACAAAATAGAAGAGTGGACTTAAACCACAACAGCGAGGTTTGATCTCAATGAGGTAGAAGTCTTTATTTTGGGGTTTGCAACCCTTTTTATAAGGTGTTCTGATACAGGTTAACATGATTGGTTAAAGGAACCATCTCTCTGATTTTATTGGTGGAAAAAGAGAAAAACACATTCAGAATAGTTGTGTGACATTGTTTTGAGAACCAAAACTTATTTACAAAAAACAGTCATTGAAAGAGAAAGTTTCCCAAAAGACTTTCCCTTGGGAACAGATCAGCCACTGTCAGGCTGAAAAACTCTCCCAGGCTCAGAAAATCATGTCCACAGGTGAGATGTCCTGGGAGTTTTCAGCTGTTACCTGGGCCTAGATGGCTTTAGGGATGCTATTGAGATGACATTCTGTAACACAGAGGCAGAACTACAACCCTCTGTGATGTCCTGTGTGCAGCCCTGCCCCAGCACTGCAGCTTAGATTATCTGCTTGCGGCTGCAGAGCGATCCCACAGCCTTAAAGGAGTCTGCAGGACAGCCACAGGTCCCTGGAAGGGCTGGGAACACCATATGCGCTGCAGAGAGGGAAGAAGGGGTTAAAGGACAGAGCGAGGGACGGCCACACTAACAGATGTCCAGGGCTGAAAAGTAGGTCACCTATTTCTGCCTCGGGGTGGGAGGGGGGAGGTGATTGAAAATCGACACTACATCAATGCACAAACAAAACCAAGTAATACAGCAAGGAATAAGCCTTAGAAGCCTAACATAAATGCTGCAAGTACACACACAGCTCTTTTAACACATCACACAGAGCTATTAATTAAGACAAAAAAAATATCTATTTTTACCCACATAAACATATATACAATCGCATAAGAGGAGGGGGGCTAATGAAAAAGAAAAAATTGAATGAAAAACACCCAATAAAAGCAGGATTTCTCTTATTATCCATGTCAAGGCTTGGACAGATATTCCAGGTTTTTCTCAGCAGCCTTATGCACATTATTTAGGCCTAGACTCTCAAGGCTAAGAACTAACTCCTGGTGATGCCGTTGTGAGCCCTTGTAAGACAGACACTCACAAATACTTCTGAGGCTGTGGTCCTCAGTGCTCCTGTGTCTGTCTTAACATGAAAAGTTTCCACAGCATGACTGAAGCAGGTCAGGTGGTCTCTGCAAGGCATTCTCTTCCTTAGATGCTGAAATTACATGAACAGTTAATTGCAACCACCTACACCTTTCAGGAACCTAATCCCATGCTATGAGGGCAAGAAGGTCAGGACAGGTGGGATGAGAAGGAGATGAGATACAGGAAATTAGGTGGGTTTCTCCAGTCAGGTCAGGGTAGAGTCATTCAGTATTTATAGTCTCTAATTTATTAAAAAAATGGTGAGGACAAATTCTGATAGATATAAAAGCAGCCCCAGCACATAATGATCACTCCTGACACCACATTATCCCCAAAGGATAGAAGCTATTGGACTCACTGTAACACAAAAGACCTTTCAGGTAGGAAAAAAAAAATGGACTCTTATTATTTTGTATAATTTGTTCAGAAAACAGAATATTTTTTAATTTCTATAGATTTTTAAATGCCTTAATGAGAAACTTCTAAAATACCTTAAATACTGCAGAAAACATAGGGGTGGAGGGTTTATCTGTTTCGAGGTATCACAGAACAGTTACCAGGCACTCTTCAGAGCTCTCTGGTGCAGGATGTTCCAAGCACAGTTTAAAAACTTTCATTCATTGATGTCCTATTTCTTTCACACCAACAGTGAAATTACTCTTTGGAAAGAAGCTGTTAGATGAAATCCTCAAACACAAGGAATTAAATCAGCTACACTCAAGTCCTTGATGAAATCAATTGAGTTAGGAGATACTTGTTCTCAGGCAGGGGCTGGAGAACTACCCTTGCATTCTGGCATCTGTCTTGACCCATCCTAAGGTTAGTTCAAGCTCTGTTCAGCCTGGATACAGCATCTTTAGTGTGCCTGTGGCACTTTACTATTTTAAAAAGGCTTAAATAGCATTGTCAAGTCATGAGCTTTCTGCAAGGCATTTCCTATCTTAGAGATGGGAACTACCTGCAGAGTTAATTGCACTCACATAGACTTTTCAGGAATCTAATCCCTTTGACAGGCTCTTCATCTTTGTATATATGTTCCACACCATGAGGGCAGCAGGTCAGGGCAGATAGGAAGAGAACGGGGCTGAGATAAAGAAAGCATCTTAATTTTCCTTGAAGTACTGTGAAAGTAATTTTTCCACCTTATTTTTTCTTTACTCATTTAGTCATCTTAGCTCTCAAAAGATGGGCCGGCTGATCATAGTGGTCCTTCCTGGCACTGACACAGCAAAACATCTTCCTTTTTTCCTTCCTACCCAGTGGAACAATGGGTTAAAACCAGAGTCTAGCTCTGTATTTCAATGTTGTAGTACTTAAACTATGAACAAGTTTTCATCTTGATCAGTTTGGGGGAATGACTCACTCTTTTCTGTGGTGGAGTTGAAGGGGAAGAAAGAGAACAGAAAGGAAAAGCTTAAAGCAAAAATAACCTGCAACTGCTGCTTATGACATGCACCTGATAAGATGACTGTGTTCACAAGTTTGCCTGGGTAACCCAGCCTGTTTCTATCACCTCTTTTGGTCCCCTGCTACCATTTCACAGAAGCTCAGTAGTTACTAGGCAGCTGTATCACGGCTGGTTGGAAAATGACACGATATATGCACTTTACACACTTGAAAAGCACCTTAAATTTCCTAGGAGAAGCACCTTAAATTTCCATGGAGGTACAATTTCTCTAACTTGTTTTTCCTCTTTGCTAGTTTAATCAGCTTAGCTATTAAAAGATAACATGGGTTTAGGACTATCATTAGACCAGAGTGGTCATGTGGTTATGCTGGTAATTAGCGCTGTTGCTGAACAGTGCGGCATTTTTTTAATAGGTAACTACATAACAAAACCAGTGCCCAGTGCACATCTAATGAAGCAAAAGAGAAATGAACACTCTCTCTCCTGGGATCTGTATTCAAGTACTTGTCTAGCAGTTTTCTTCACTCTTTTCTCCTCTGTCATATCCGTATCTGTACAAAAGCACTTATCTGCTTGAAATGGGATTAAGACACTGCAGTCTAAAATTGCAATCCTGCAATCCTTCTGCTCAACAGCTCTGTAAGCTTTAAGGTATCAAAAAAAAAATCCCTGGGAGGGCCCTGAGAGGGCCAAACAGATGACATTTGAATAATGGTGCAGAAGCTCTGTATCATTTGGCCTGAGCCCCCAGGAGTTCAGTCTGGTCAGCACCCAAATCCTAGGCCTACTGCCAGGATACTGGGCTCTTTATAGTTCAAGAGTCCTTGGGTATGTTTTCTTTTGAAGCACAGCCAGAGGGAAAAGAAATGGAAATGGGTGCTCCTTTAATACAAGTCTTAATGAGACTGTGATTTAACTCCCATTCCCTTCTTTTGCCATGGCAATTTCAACCTGCACCTCCCAAATGTACCTATAATCACCAGATTACAAGCTCTCCTGGGGTGGAAAAGTGCTGCCAGGCTCCTGTCAGGTCAGTTAGGACCAGAGAAGGATGAGCAGTGCTGTACACCAGGCATCCAAGACAACTTCTGTGTACCTGCACACTTTGTTTTTGAAGAGTGCTGCACGTATATGTTGTTTAATGGACATTAAATTAAGTTCTGCTCACCTTTATTCCTGGACTTGGGTTTCAGCCTCAGATGTTTGTTGGAAATGACACATTATTTCTTCTGCTTACAGTACACACCCTGTTTTATTACTAGAGCATAATTTGCTTCTGATGTTAATAACTGATTTAACAAGGTCTTCCCCTGTTCCCTATGATTCCTAAGTGTTATGTTTGGATGGCAGATAAAATGTAAGCCTCCAACCCTTTTATCTGGACAAAATAACCCAAAGGTTCAAGGGAAACCACCCTGTATATATATATGTGGACAATGGTAGCACCAGGACCTAATGTTTAGGATCATTAGGCTTCCATTTCTTCACTCATTTTCCCGTGTAATAAGATATATAGAGTTTCCAACAAATTGTGTCAAATTGCCTTTTAATCATGTCCTCACCAATCACTGCTCTTTTAGAAAACAGATGGGAAGAAATCGGTGCTTTGCCCATACTGCTGGCATACCTTGCCCATCCTTCAGCATCCTCTCAGGGAAAGAGAGGATCCATCCCAAGGGGGATGGGGTTGATTTTCTGTGCAGCCACCCAGCAGGCTCCCACAGCTGCATGCTGGACCCTCAGTGCACATGTTGCTGGCAGGTCAGCAGAGATAATCAGTTCTGTCTGCTTTTTGCTCCCAGGTGATATGCCATTGATTGCTAGTGCTGGGCAGGTGGGAGAAAAAGTTGACCAATACTGATATATGCCCTCCCATAGAGATGGAAGGAGGATGGCCAAAGCACTTAAGTGTAAACAAAATGGGTTGCTGCCAAGACTTCCCTCCATGTCTAGTTCTTTCCAGCAGGGCCACAATCATGGTAGGGACGTCCTACCCTACTCTCCAGCAGCTTTGCCTTAGAAATTCTAATAGGATCACTGCTTGAAACGAGATTAGAAAACTGAATTTGAGCATTTTGTTTCAACTAAATGGATTAACTTGTGGGTCTGGTGCAGAAAAACATCCATGTTCACCCTCAGGAGTATAACCATGAAGTTATTGTTCAGAAATGCTCTCTCTTCTTAAAGCTACTTAGTTTTTGCAATTTTAATAAGATGTTGGGCTAAACAATAAATCTTTAAGATTCTTTAATAGGCTTTATTCTCTCCTGAACTATAAGACAAACAATGGATTTTGTAAGGGCCATGTTTAAACCAGAGGTGTCCCTGTCTTGGCTGACTTTACAAATATTCATTCAGTGTTAACAGAGATGGGGACTCTGGTGCAAGGCACACAATTGTCCAGCTTTTTATGCATCTGTTTCCTGCATGTAACTTGTCAGTGCTCAGAAGAGTGAACCTCAACCAGATTAAAAGAGGTTATACTATGACTTCATTTTATGCCTGAGTTGATTGAACAGCCAGATATCACCAGTGGGGTGGTTCAGCTCCAGACCTGTGTGCTGCTGTTCCCACTGCCTTGCAGGCACTGGTGCTTCCCTGTGCCTGTGGGAAACCCAAGTCTGTAAACAGGATAAAGTAGAAACAAATAACCCCTAGTAGGGTCCCTCAGCTGCCCTAGGTGGACAAAGGGAATGCAACATGTGGGTAGGGACAGGACTATGGTTGTCTTGCCAGAGCTGAAGGAGAAGCACACTTCACATGCTCATGGTCTGACATTATGCTGTAAGAGCAGCAGCAGCTAATGGTGAAATGCTGCTGCAAGGCTACAGTCCTGCCTGCCCTCCTCTGCCGTCACATCCAGCAATTGCAGAGCCACGGGATGAGCTGGCTTGGCAGGCTGTGCCACTTTTGGGAAGACAAGTTTGTTCTCCAAGGTGTGGCAGAGCTGCTGAGTCACAGCAAGCCCTAAGGATTGCTTCCCCTGGAACCTGCAGGAATTCCACCAGAGCCCACCAGCTCCTGGAGGGAGCACAGATACGGCTGAGGGGCTAAAGGTGCACACTGAGGAAACACGCTCAGCATCCTTTGATGGGGTGACAGTGACTGAGCAGGTTGATTATTTGTATTTTTTTTATTTGGCTATCACTTTATGCAGAGGAAGTGGCTTCCTCAAGCAAGTAGAGGAATTAATCAGAAGTACTGTCTCTCAAAATGCCACAGACAGCAGCTACCACCAAGTTAAGATACTTAGACTTGAAACCCTAGCCTAGTGATTTAGTAAAACACTACCAAGCTTCAGGTCCATTATCTAAAAGTTAGAGGTCCCCTGCCAGCAATAAAATACTACAGTCACCTGAAGCAGGGTAGGTTTTTGTTTCTGATTTGCCTGTAATCACAGGCACAGGAATGTGTGGAGATCTTCAGATTTGCACATATCTCCCAGGGATAAAGGACTGGGATTTCATTTTTTTGCCTCTAGTTCAGCTTACTGTGTGATATTGGGCACGCCACATAACCTCCTAATTTCCCCTAGCTGTTCAGTAGTGTTTTGAGATACTCTTTGTAGACATGAAGTGTTTCTCCCTTGACGTAGTAGTGCCCTGGCATTAGCAACTTACATGGTAATGGCAGTTTCACCTGGACAGCTGTAGTTTTAAAAAGTAATTGCACAAAATCAAGATTTAGAAACATGTTGACAAAAAGTCACTAAGATAAAAACAGGGCCTATGAAGTCTCAAACTTTTCTGGAGCTGTGATGGTGGTGATAGGACCCTTGAAAATCAGACATGTGCCAGTGCAAATATTATCCTGCTTCTTCTGAGCTGAGATGCTGTTGGGGGTTACATGGTTTTTGTTTTTCGTTTCTTAGCTGTTAGAATTTTTCCCATTTAGCTGAGAGAGAAAGCCTTGATGGCTGGTACATCATCGGTACTTTAAAAGACAAAAGGATCGGCTGAGCCCCCGGGGGGAGTGGGGAGGGGAGCAGTTTTTGGTTTTGGGTCCTTCTGGGAGGGCAACACAGACACTCTCGGAGCTGTTTCTGCAGGGAGAGGAGGTTTTTTTGCCATCATCCAGACGGAGCGGCTGTTCCTTCTGCTTCTGTTTCTTCCTCTCCGTTTGTGGCC
>VWYI01044257.1:99510-127939 GCA_013399455.1 Anthoscopus minutus
TATATTAGTAAAGAACTGTTATTCCTATCCCCATATCTCTGCCTGAGAACTCCGTGTTTTCGAGATATAATAATTCAGAGGGAGAGGGTGGGGGCTTACAATTTTTTTCTGCCTTCCCTGACAGATAACTGTCTCTAAAACCGGGACAGATGCAGCCCTTGCTGCCAGGGCACGTTTCTTCATGATTTAGGATGTGTCCACAGCAGCATGGTTTAACACTTAATTATCTGTGAGAACATGCTTAATATTTACAGAACTATACTAGTACCTAACTATTTTAGTGTTGTAGCTGTTCTACACTGAAGCTATTAAGCCCCTCTCCAGATACCACTTCTGATGCTTGCTATTTTATATATATATATATATTTTATAATCTCATTAGCCTTTTAACAACCTACCTGCTTGTCCTGGGGATGCCATTTAATATGGTACACTCATCAATCCATTGTTTAGACCCATTCTTTCCTGTTGAGTTTCTGCTCACAATTTCCAGTGTCTTTCCTACACACTTTCATTGACAATACAACCAGAACTGCCTCTACACATTTTATATTGTGAAATCTCCATTTGTTGCAGGTAGTGCAGGTACTTCTACTGGAACATGCAAGTGGCATGACATAAACAAAACCACCCCACAAAAAAAACCAGATACAGTAAAAGGAAAGAAAATCAAAAGAAGACAGCTAAAATAAATGTGAAACAAATACAGTATAGAGAGCTTTCTGGATTGACTGCCAGTTGAAATGATGAATAAAGATACAATGTCCCATTTCATGTTGATTGTTTTGAGGATAATCCTTTTTTTCTCTTTGGTTTGGTTGTTTTTTTTTTTGTACATTTTACTAAATAAATCTGCTTGCATGAGAAAGAAAGCAAAAGCCAGGCTGTACACTCAGAGACCTAATTGTGCAACTCTGTGCAGTAGATATCAGCAATTACATTTTATGCTGCTGCGTTTTTACCATGTGTTTGTGACACATTAAGATCACATGTATCCATAATCACTGCAGCTCCACTCACTTATTCAGGCAGGATGAGATGATCATGTGTCTGTGCTGGCAGCCAACAATATCCTATTAATGGAAGCAACCCACCAGGCTCACGGCTTGGGGACGGTTTCTGTTCACAGGGGTTTGGTAAAACAGGGATGTGCCATCATGTAGTGAAGGGGAGCAAGCACAACCACAGCTCTTAGTAGGATGATGCAAGCTGCAACTCAATCTTTGGGAGAACCAGTAACGCCTGCAGAAAGGACAGGAGCCAAAGCTTGGTCACCTGGTAGGAAAGACGCAGGATCCTACACAAAGAAAGCTAACACTGTGGCCAGCTTTTTATGCAATAAGCATTATGAAACCAAGCACCTGAGCAGCTGGCAAGAATTTCTGGACAAAGCACAACGGTCAGGCCATGTTAGCCTGTTTGCAGCTATTATAAATCTGGTAGCTACCTTTTCATTAGAAGCAAATGTTTTAACCTATTTTTTAAGAGAAACCCCAAGCAGCTTATACCTTATTTTGAAATTTTTGAACAGAATACCGTTGTGAAGGAGAAAATGCAGAATGCCTCTGATCTGAAAAGGACACCCACAGAAAGGTAAGCAAAGACTTAAAGCATTTACACTGCTATTACACTGTCCCTTTGTCCAAACCTCAAGATGTTTTATGCAGAGACAGGCTCTCATTAGCACTCTATTCTTGTAGACCAAGGTTTGAGCCCATTTCTAGGTTGGATCACTGTTTCCTGAAAAAGGTGCTGCTTTCTGCAGTAGCACCCTCAATATTTGTCACTGCAACGCCACTAGCTTTGTATTGATAGGAGCAGACTTGCTGATTATTTTTCAGTAAGTTGTAAGCATCACTGTACTGAGCTTAACTTTGTCAGATGAGCATATGAAAGATGTGAAGGTACATTATTTGCTTTGGAGTTGCTTTATCCTAGACTGCTGATTCATAATGAAGCTAAAGAAATATTTTCCCCTCCCTCTGGTACATGAAATATACAGTGCTACCCTTCAGTTTTCATGTCTTCTATAGGAGGGATCCGCAAGAACTACCCTAATGCTAAATTATCGTTTAAGCTCTGTTGTTTCTTTCTGAAGTGTAAATAAATAAATAAATAAATTGACCTCTTAACAAGAAACCAGTCAAAACCACATTGAAACCTGACAAAATCCCAGAAGCCAGGCAAAAGCCCACCAAAACCAGACAAAATCAGGCAAGGCAGGTACCTGATGGTATCCTGCTGCCCGCAGGTGATGTGCTGCTGACCATGGCTGGGTGGTCTCCAACAGGGGCATGGATGCCATCCTGACAGTGACATTCTGAAACCAGGAAGGCTGCCCTGAGAGGCCAAGGGGCTAGGGCTGGAGGGGTCACCACCTTTATAAGCAGAGCTGATTTGGGAGGCTTTGTGAGGAAAGGCCAAAAGCATCCCAGCTGGCCAGAATTTGTTCATGCCTTTAAGACACAGGACACTCAACATGCACCATGGGTGTCCTGAGTCCTGAGTTGTGGGGCACGAGTGGCTGCCTGGTCAGGTGTGTGTCACCTGAGCTTTCCAGCTGTGGCCCTTGCCCTACTCAGTCAAGCAGGGCTGCAGGGCAGCAGCCACACCAGCAGCTCCACAGGTGCCAAGGTGGAGGCACACCACCTGCCCTGGATCTCACACACCTTCATTCCAGAGCACTTGGGGCTGTATCAGGAATAGCATGGCCACAGCACCAGGGCAGTGACTGTCCCCCTGTCCTGGGCACTGGTGAGGTCACACCTCAGGTCCTGTTCTGGGCCCTTCACTACAGGAAAGACACTGAGGGGCTGGAGTGTGTCCAGAGAAGGGCAATGGAGAAGGGCCTGGAGCACAAGTCCTGCAAGGAGCAGCTGAGAGAGCTGGGGATGTTCAGCCTGGGGAAAAGGAGGGTCAAGGGAGACCTTATCACTCTACAACTGCTTGAAAGGAGGCTGTAGCCAGGTGGGGCTTGGCCTTTTCTCCCAACCAACAAGCAGGATAGGAAAAAATGGCCTGAGGTTGTGCCAGGGGAGGTTTAGATCGGGTATTAGGAAAAATGCCTTCACTGAAAAATGGTCATGAATCAGGATAGGCTTCCCAGGGAAGTGGCCCAATCAACATCCCTAAAAGTGTTCAAAAGACAGGTGGAAACTGGGGACATGGTTTAATGGCAAGCAAGGTGGTTTTGCTGGCTGACGCCTGGACTTGATCACCTTTAAAGGTACGCCATTTGCAAACTTAACCATCGTATGGTTCTATAAAAAACACTCTGCCGGATCTCAGGCAGCGTTGGAGGCCCCACGGAGGCAGGCTCAGGAAAAGGCAAGTCCCGCAGGTGGAGAAGGCAGGCACCCCGTGTGGGCACTCTGACACCGGACCCGCCTCGGCCCCCCCTCCCCGCGGCCCCTCCGCGCGCCGCCGCCGCCCTGTTGTCAGGCAGTTTGGCGCCCGCGCGCGCCCCGGGGGCGTGGCCCCCAGCGCTGGCCAATAGCGAGGCGCGGCGGGTGAAGCTGCGGGACGGACGCCACCGCTGGCTCCCGCCCCCCCCGCGCCGCGGCCTCCGAGCGCCTCGGCTCCGGATTGGACGGAAGGGGTTTATTTTTAAAAGGAACCTGCTTTCTCTATTGGTCGAGGGAGACGCCTGTCAGCGTGACGTTGCCTTGTTGCTAGGCCGGGAAGGTGGGAAGCGAGGTGCACCCGCCCCATGCACTCACTGGCCAACGGGAAGCCGAGAGCCCTTCGCCATCCGCGTCCTACCCTGTCGCAGCTGCGTAACCGGGTGACTGACATTGGCCAGGCGACCAATGAGAGGCCGAGCTCCGCACGAAACCCAATAGGAAGGCGCGAACCGGGGATAAGGGCGGTGCCGGGGTGAGGTGATTGGCAGGTGGGCGGAGGCAGAGGAGGGCTCGCCGGAGCTGCCATGTCCGCCATCTTGGAGCGTCGGTGATGGTGGCGAGCGGAGGTTTTCCCGCCTGAGCGGAGGCACCCGGGGCCTGTGGCGGGGAACGCGCTGCCGAGGTATGGCCGGAATGGCGCCATGATCTCCGGTCCGCCTCTTCCAGAGTAGAAGCGCTCTGGCGGCGGCTCCTCCGCGGCGGTGCGGGCCTGGCGCCTGCTCACGGCCGTGCGGGGGCTCCGAGCGCTGCTCGGGCGGCACCGGGCCGGGGCCTGCCGGAGCCACCGGAGCCGGTCGTGCGCGGNGCCCTCCCTGGAGCCCTCCCTGTCCGGCGCCACTTCTGCCCTGGGTGCCGCGCGGGGCTTCGCTGCTGGGACGGTTGGCTTGTTGTGGTGTTTTAACAAGGCAGCTTCTTTGAACAATAGTGTTTTAAAATTGTAGCAGTGTTTGGGTAAGCTTTAACTGCTGTTAAATACGTTTGGCAAAATCTCACTTAGAACCTGCCAGTTTTTCTGGTTTTGTTTTGTGTTGGTTGCTAAGAACTTTCCGAAGTGTAAGAGGGAATTAGTGTTTTAGTCTGTTTAGTGTCATATGAGACTATCTTGCGTGACATAAGCGCAATTGAGGCTAAAGATCATTTCTGTCAGCGTGTTTAAGTCAGAACAGTGGGATACTTTGAATGGGTGTTTTGCTATTTTAAAAAAGCGTTCTGAGTGGAAGAGTGGAGAAAACTTAGGAGTAGGTGGATAGCTTTTGGAAGGGATCCTTTGAAATGATGACAACTTAAAAATGAAAGATTATGTTACTGCTGGTGGTATTACTTAGGTTTAAAATGTCCTTCAGTGGAATGAGTCTAAATGTACTCTAGCAGTGCGGTGTATCTTTGGATTGTACAAATACCTGTGTGTTTTGGGTCTTTTTTTTCTGGGATGCTGAAAGATGGGAAGTCTCTTTGTTTCAGTGTTCCAGAAAGATTGCTGCAGTTATTTGAACTGAATGGTCTATTTCCAAGAGACATTCAAATAAGACTGATTACTTAGCTCTGTGTTATTTATGTTTTCAGTAGCAGGACATGGACTAACTGAAGCTTACAGAAGTTTCTTTGTTATACAAGTTGAAAATAACACTGCAGAATTACTTTTCAATGTATAAATTGTTAATGAGACGCCATGCAAAAGTAATACCCAATTTATATGTTTTTCTTGACAGTTTGTATTTTAAGTACTTGTTTAGGTTCACTTAAATTACTTGTTTTGTCCCGCTGTGGAATTATTTGAACATAAGAGATTCTTCTTGGTTCCTGTTTGAAAAGCAGAATGTATAGGCATTGAATCCTGTACTGTCTTGAGTTACTAAAGGAATTTATTTCCTAAAACTATGTGGAAATACTATTTTGGCCAGAAGAACCGTTGATTAGGTCTGTTTACAATGACCAAGGAAAACACTGAGTTGAGTGAAAGCTGTAGTTTAGAAATTCTGGAAAAGCAACCTGTTTAACAGGAATGCCTTTAAGTAGGGTAGTGCATTTCAGTAGCTTCTTTACAAGCCAGTGAGATTTGTATGTAAACTGCTGTAAGTATCACAGCTTTAGATTTTTTTAAAATGCAATTCAACTAGGTTTTATTCCCTTATGGAATTAAAGATTTTGTGTCTCTTCACAATACTGCTTGCAAACTTCTGACTTCTGCTGGGTTGCTGAAGTGAGCAAAAGTGACTTTTTCCTTTGGAATGCTTCTGTTTTGCCCTTAAGGGTGGTGATGCTAGAGCCTGTGTGCCACTCAGAGAATCAGATCATGTTCCAAAAGTGAAATTCAGGTGAAACAGTAGATGGAACCTGAATTTAGCAGTATTAGAGCAGAAATTTGTGTATGTGACTTTATTATTGACAGATGTTTAGAGAGTGAACTCTGTTGTTGTGGCTCAACATCTTTGCTTATTTACTCAGCTTAAGCATGACATGCATGTTCTGTGAAATGCGAAAGAGCTGGCTCAAAACCAACCAGTCAGAAGATTGGGACAGTCAGAAGGCAGAAATGTGTTGAAGAAGTCTCTGGTCCACTTTCATTTCTGTCCATTAATGCCCTGTTTTGTCCAAGGCTTTGAAAAACCTTGATGTACTTAACTCCACAGTTAAATATTGCTCCTTGTAACTATATTGCAATAAGCCATTTATCAGCTTCAGTGTTTCAGCATAGTATGCATCTTTGTAGCTGGGAGACTTTTGTATTCACTTTTCTTGGGTAACTGAGTTAATTTATGGCCTTTGGAACTATGGTGGAGACCGTGGCTTTTGTGCTTGGGCAGAAGAAGTGCTGGTATGAGCATAGTGATCTCTTTCTGTGCTAAAGCAGGATGGCTTCAGAGCATTGTCTGCACTCCAGATTAGTCTTCTGTAGTAGCACCTTCACCTGTGATCCTTAAGTTTGCTGTGTGTACTCTGCTGTCTCATATGCCAGGTTTAGGAATACTGTTTTATCTCAAGTTAATATTTCACACCCAAATTCTAGAAGAACAGATGTCTGATTAGTTGTCCCATTTTTTGGCAAAACTTTGCACAGTAATAAAACAAGTATGGGTAAATGTAAAATAATATCTTGCTTGTGTCTTCTTTCTTTGGTGAGCTGGAGGAAGAGAGCAAAGAGCTTCAGAAACTAGTGATCCTGATATTTTTGGGGTGGGAAGCGAGTCTGAAAGATCGAGGAGAGGACACACAGAGAACATGAACAGCATGTTGAAAGCTCTTCGTAGCATGTTTAATTGTTTCTGTAATGTGTCAGGGTGCCAGCATCTGTTTTAGAAACTATATGCTACTAAGCAACTGAAGTAAAATATTTTTCTACTCTTGGATATTATATGTAGCTTTATAGCTAGTCTGGGACACTTCTCAGGAAGTGGAATAGACTTACTTGGGAAGATTGGGGGGACATGTGGTTTAAGCTTGCCTGTTCATGGAATAGCTCTTCACATAATATTGGCAAAAAAAATTTTGGTGTGAAATACAAGACTTTACATGACCCTTGATTATTTAATAGCTTGTATAAAATGTCAAGAAGCATAGTTGAAATGGTATATGTGATTTGGAATAGGTGAAAAAGTTCCTGCCTAATTCTTTGACTTTGTTTTCTTCTTGCTATTAGTTCATACAGTCATCCCTTAATTCTGTTCAGTGGATGTATCTTTTCCTCTTAAACTTGAAATGCTCAATGACAAATCTGTGGGATATGTTGCATGCCAGCTGTGGAAAAGAATAGCAAAAGCACCTCAACATTCAACCTTATGGACCAGTGAAGCTGTAACACTCCACTGGAGGAGAGATTTATGTTGTTAGGCATCTTGGCAGAATGGCAGAGCAGAGTGCTTGGGAAATGCATAGTGGAGATTTGATTAATGAAGGGAAGGAGACTAAAAAAGTGGAATAAAAAAATGTATGTGTGCTCAAGCAGAAACTGCCCAGTGGTGAGATTGAGGATTGATTCGTTTCCTTGGAATGTTTTTAAAACTTTATCCGATTTCATTTTGAATGGAACGGTTCCAAACATTTACGCAGTTTAAGTTGTGCATCTGTAAGGAGGTTGGGTGCGTGGCCTGTGTCCACTGGGATTTCTTGAAAATGAGCGCAGAAGCACCATAGACCATCTCTTGTCACCTGTGCCAAAAGATGCTTTCAAATGTGCAGAAATCTCTAAAGCCTTTTTAGGATGCCAAGACCCGTCCTGGGTGAGGCTTGACAGATGGCCATGCGATTTCTAGTTTAGTAAGAAAGCACAGTTGGGATGGGGGATGAAAACTTCAAATTTTTTAGTAAAAAGTAGTTTCTGAGTTAGTTAGATATGTTCTAGAATAGCTATTTCAGTACTAAAAGCATTCTGATTGTTAATTACGGAAGTGAATCCCAGGACTCCCACCCCTGTTACACAGTGAGGGAGTTCTTGAGTGACCATTGGCAGAATTTCTAACTGGATACCAGCATATAAAATAAGATTTTGTTGTAGAAATTTAACTTCTGCTGTGGTTTTTGAAGTGAATCCCATTATTTCCTAAACTATTCTGTAAATGTACATGATGCTCCTTTAGAGGAGCAAAGCCTAAGACTCTAATCCTCAGTTGTGTGTTGCACATTTCTCTCTTGTGAGAGTAACTTAATTGATGGATTAAAAGCTTCAAGTAGTGCTTTATGCCATGGCTGTAAGCAGTGCTAGTGCAGGTGTGATTGCATTTTCCATTGTATTGTAACTGGTTTGAGCCTCTGTTAGAGCAGAAAACAAGGGAGTTGCAGATACTCTCAAGGCTTGCCTTGCTACAAGTTGATATAATTTTAGTGCTGTTTGCATTGTGAAAGGAGTGTAAGCCACTGCCTTCACAGGGTGCATTTCTGCGCCTTTGTAGCAGAGTGCTTATCCAATCAGTGTTTCGCATAGAAATGGTGAAAATATGATGCTATTTGCTTTTTTTGTAAGTATAGTGGAAACCAAGTCTTGTGTTTCCAATATACTTGGGGGGGGAGAGGTTTTGTGGTGGTTTTTTTTTTGTTTGTTTGTTGGTTTTTTTTTCAATTACTCTGAAGTTTAAGTAAGGCAAAAATCACAGGTTGTGTACTGGTGAAAAAACTCATTCTTTCAATGATTTGCAGAAGTAGGGCTTTCCATATTCTGTTCTTGCTTGCCAGATACCTACTACTTTGACCAGTTCCCAATCTTAAGAATTTAGCTGTAAACTTTAGGTCTGGTTTGACCTGCAGTATTTGAATTCATGTTATTTCTTCTGCTACTGTCTCAACAAACTTGCTGGATGTCCATGTAACTGAAAGCTAAGTCTTGTAAAAAATAAAAAGTAGTAGGTTACATTTGACAGCTTCAGCTGTTGTCACCAAAGTTCTTGGAAAAGATGGAAAGTTTAGAGACAGCTAAAACAAAGCTGTGGTGGTGGCAGGAACAGAGCCACTCTTAAATAAGGAGGGTTCCTACTGATCTCCCTTCTCTAGGAACTCAAGGCCCATTTCATGTCAATGTTGGTCAGTCTAGATAGATGTGCACCTACAAGTTGTAACAGCACAGGGGTTTTGTTCCCATCGGCCATGTTAGTCTTTCTCTGTCCTTTCTGGCTGTGACAAAGGAGGAGTTTGTCACTGCTCATGGCAGCTCTGAGGGGTAATGACATGTAGGTATCTTTTCCTGTCTGTGAGGGACAGCTGTAGGAGGTACAGTGAGCTGGCTGTGAAGTATCAGTTCTTCCTTTTGGCTGCAACAAGTAAACATTCATCAAAGGATCCTTCTGTGCACTTAATGCTGATGATGGGCTCATTGTGACAGCTTTAATCCACATCTAAATAGAAAAAATTGTTCACTGAGCACTATATTTAGTGACATTTGTTTGATAAAGGACATGGTAAAGGCAACGTTGTTGAGAGATCTGCATTTCTTAATGATTAACATAAAAAACTAAATGTGGCTTTTCAGGCTGCTTGCCTGTACTGTGAGGGCTAAGGCTCTCTTCTAGAGTCACAGTATAAAAGTTTATACATTTTTTTCTAATATGAGTAATATGTGATTGAGGACTAGACTTCTGAACCCATTAATGATTGATTGCTTTAATTACTCAGTAGTTGTGCCAGGTACAATTGTCTTATTATGACTTCAGTCATAGATTGGCCCTTTTTTGGTTTTTTTTTCCCCAGTATGCCCTCCTACTGTACTTAAATATGACTTTGAGAACAAAAACCAAAGAACTTCAGCATAGCTGAACTGAGTACCAGCTGCACTTGGCTTGGATGCTCTGCTTCAACAACACAAATTTATAATTTTCAAAAATGCAACTTAGAAGTATAAATTAATCTCTAATGCCTTTGTTATTGACTGGGCAATTTAGTTGCCCAGATTTGATTTGGAGAGATAGGGTATTGAAGGCAGACAAGAACAATTCTGAATCTTTTATGTATGAGGGTGTCTGTGAAAAAAAAGATTCAAAGTCTGAAAAACCCATGGGATTTATGTATTAATTTATATATTTATTTTAGGAAACACCTGCAGATGTTTTTCACTATGGGAAACTGGATGCCTTTTAGGGTATAACAGAAAGCAGTGATGTTAATACTTGCACAAGATTTTTTTCTTTGAAATGCACTGGTCCAGTCTTCTCCTCTTCTGAACTTGAGAATTCTGAAGTTTAACTTGCAATCCTAGCCATAAGGCTAGAAATTAGAATGTAGCAGGGTTGGTGTTTTTCCTTCCCAGGCTGAAGGTGTAGCACCATGCAGCCAAAGATTGAAATGATTTTGTAGAGACAATAAAAATTTGGGCTATGATACTGATATAATTCTTGTAAGAAGAAGGGATTATAGGTTATCCAAATGTGTAATTTTAAAAAAAATTATTGACGTAGTGAACATTGACAGGTGAAACCACCTAAGAAGTCTTACTATAGACTTCAAGGAATTTAAAATGAAGTGAATTTCTGTGCCACTTGGCGTAGCAGTAACTTGACTTTTTGGAATGGTAATAAGACTGTTTTGACAAAAGTCTGTGTGGAACCCTAAATGTTACTGAAAAGGATAGAAGACTTAAGCTCAGGTCTTAAGTAAATGAATTTCCAAGTCTTTGGCTCAGCAGGGTATTTCTCTTAAGGGCTCTATCGTGTAATGCTGTAATAAATACAATATTAAATTCTGAGCTTGCATTTTAAATAGCTTGGTTTCTTTGAAACTTCATGCTTTAAATCTTTGAGTAGGCGTAGGGCACAGAAGTTTTGTGTAACTATAACCTATCAGTGCTGTTTTCAGTCTTGCATTGGGATTAGTTTTAACAGTGTGTGTTCAGTAATTCCTACTTAGAAAAGTAACACTAGGTGAGGGCTGAGGCTCATCTTGCAGCAGGTGAAAACAGTTTGCAGATAGATTCATAGTTAAGAGAAAGAACTTACAGGAAGGATTGGGTGCTGAAAGTACTGTAGGGAGTTCCTGTGTGGTAGCCCTCTCTTGGGGCACAAAGAAAATCAAAGAGAGGACAGCCAGTTGAAGGAAGGGTCATTTCAACACTGTGTCTCTTAACTGTGGCATATAGCTTGAATGGGTTTTTTAAAACTCTGTTTGCAAGTAAGTGCTCGTGTCCTTATGGTATTGCACAGCTGATGATCACTTCAGTGTAAAAATTTAGAGTAATCACCATTTGGAAACAGTGTTATTAAGAACTGCTGCTGAACCTTTGAGTCAGACTTGCCCAACGTAGTTGCTGCTTGCGACTGCAGTAGAATTCTGAAAGGCACTCAAGCAAATCTGCCCCTCTGATGCTCCAGAGAGAAGCGTTGAAGTAGAATTTAAAAAAGATTATTGTGAAGATCACAGAGAAAATAGTAGGTTTGGCTTTTTTTAGTGGAACTTCAGCTTTTTTTTCATTAAATTAGGGTGGATGTTGCACTTGGAAGGAGGTGTCTTATTCTATTAGGCAGTGTTGATTTTTGTACAGTTGTCCAACACAATAAGAGTTCCATGGTGAAGGCATTGCTTCTGTTCACTTGTGACACCAGAGGCACCTGTGCTTAAAAAAATGTGTGATTGGTCTCTGTGTGTGGTTTGTAAAAGCGCAGTCTGGCAAAACTCACATTACTGAAGTCTCCAAAATAAAAAATGCCTGTGGGACTGGGGAATGGGAAAGAAAGATAGCATTAGCTTAATAGCCACTTCAGACTTCACTGGGAAGCCCTTTTGCACTGAAGTTCATGATTTTGCTGGATGTCTAATTTCTTTTTTGGAACATATTTTGCACATACCTAAATAAAAGTGATGGTAATTCATTAAACTTACGTAGGTAAGAATTGGTGAAATCTTCCCATCCAAAGCATTGTTTTCTAGGATGAGTCTTAGAAAACTCAAGTTGGTCATGCTTTTCTAATGCTCTTTTCTTAAGTAACATTGGACTTTGTAGCGCTCTGTATTACAGAAGGAGGATATTGAGTCACTATTCAGCTGTCTTATTCTTTGATAAGTTAATCTGACTGTTTAACATCAAGTACTTAATTGACAATTCACATGTATTAGAATATTTTTCTTTTCTGAGTACTTACTTTCATCCTCAGGGTATCTACAGGGGTGGGGAAACTGTTGTGTAGACTGTTTGCCCTAAATATATAGGATATGTACTATGGAGGAAAGTAGTGTTCTTGTTTGGTTAAAGGCTCAAATACAGCTGTAAGATTGGCACTAGGCTGTGGAGGATTCCAGGTGTCACTAAAGCATTTTGTTAAATGTGAATAACCAAAATCTAGCAAAGTGAATATGGTAAAGTAGCATCACTCCCCTTGTATCTAGATGCTGGTTCTGTGTTTCATTTCTCTTGCTTGGCATTGGAAGAACTTTTCTACTTTTGTCCTAGGGATTGTATTTTAAACTTGAAAATGCTGGTATTATAGAAAAAAGTATAGATGGGGCTTAAGCTCTTTGGTAAATCAGGTCAGTTTAGCAGTCTTTGACCATGAGTGAATCAAAATAAAAGTGTTTTTAACTTGCTTAAATTAAAGATTAAAAGAAGCAGTATCTTCAACTTTTCTTTTAATGATGTTGGATTTGAACACTCTTTGGAAAAGACTGTTAGGGATTCTAACTTTCTTTTTGAAAGCAAAACATGTTAATGATACTGTCATTAAGGGAATATTTAGCTTCTGTCTTCATGTAGAGTGGGTTGAATAGTTCTGTCAGTTTTCTCAGGAAATGATAGCATTTCTTGGTATCCTAATTAAAAGAACTTGAGATCTTTCAGCTGTCAAAACATTTTAATGGCTTTGTAAAGCTTAGTATGAAGATAACCAGGAAGATACTCTTGTCCACAGCCTTTAAATAGTGCAGTTCATGTAACTTAAAATGAAAATTTGGGTTACCTGAACAACAGGTCCCAGAAACTTTTAATGAAAGTGTAGAGTCAAGCAAGAAGTTAAAAATTACTTTGGATTTAATTTTGAAGCTGCTATCTTCATGCAAGAGTCTGCTCCAGTTCTGGCAGCAACTGTAGCTGACCGGTGCTTCAGGAGGTAAAATACTGACGTGCTCCTGGAAGCTGCTGACTTTTGTTTCTGAACTGCAAAAGGTCTTTTAAGTATTCTTTTTAATGAGACTGGGATTTTGCATGAAAAAAAATAAAGCAAATAATAGACAGGAATGTGCCATCTATACAGAAAGAACACTGGTGTCCTGGTTAGAAGTTGCTGAAGTAGCTTTCCCTCTGTATATTTTTCATGTGCCTCAAAGTTTGATTTATGTCCAGCTTTCAAGGCCTAATCCACAAGGGGAATAGGAGGATGAATTTGAGAAAAAACATCCAAACCCGTTCTGTCTTTGAACTAATACAATAAACAAAATAAAACACATGCTTATAAAAGAAACCTCTGGTAAAATTCATGCCTTTGAACTTAAGGCTGTGTCTTTAAGTTACAGTAGTTGTTTCTAAAATGTTCAAACAAAAAAGTTAAGTTTACTGCTAAAGCAGTGTGTCAGTGTTACTGGCGTTTTTTGCATTTCCATAGTAGTAGTACAGGAATTCAGTGCTCATTTACAGCTGTAAATGATCAGCTGGTTGAGACAATTGTAGAACTGATGCTGGATTGTCCAAGTTCAGCATCACCCATCTTATTTATCGGATTCAGGAGAGCTTTTACTCTATAATCCTGAGCAGTCTTGAGGTGATATAGTTTAGTTTAGAACAAAGATGGAAGAGCCAAATCCTGATTGCACTGTCTCTAAGGGTATGTTCCCTCTTCCTTGTCCTAGTGATTGATAGACCATTTGAGCTGTTTCATCTAATGGACATGGCAGAAAAGCTCTTTCCTCTTCTTCCTCCTGCATTTGCCACTTTCGGAGTAGTTTATTTCATTTGGAAATGTCTTGGCAGAAGTTTCATCAGTGTTGGGGAGACATCACAGAGTGACTGCACAGCAAGGGGTAGAACAAAGCTGCTTTGCATAAGCTAATTTAGCACTCTTAAAGCACTCCTGTGAGAGACCATGAGGAATTTCAGTCCTTATCCTCATTCTGAGTGTGGATTGTGACATTTCAGTGTACAAATGTATCCTCAAAGCAAGGTGTTGGAAACCGATAGCCAAAGCATTCAAAGTTTAAGTCCTGGCCTAAGTGAGATGCTGCTTAGTGTTTAAAAATTGCCTTGATTGTCATGAAGATTTTTCTATTAACTTAATTAGTTCACAGATGAGAATTCTAGACAAGTTCAGATGCAGCAGTGTCTTTAGCTCTTACCACTACCACATTGATGGTTATGGATGACACTTTCAGGTCAAGTTTCTTTGAGAGCCATCTGTCCAAGGGGTTACTTAAAAGTTTTTGGGAGGAGACGTTCCTGATTATGTGCTAACACATGAGTGCTCTAAGTAGTGCGAATTACTTTGATTTTTCTCACCTAACAATTGGAGAGGTGTGGTAGGGAACAATGCTGAGTCTTAAATTACAATTTCACAGTGCTCTCCCTAAATGTTACATTAAACAGTTTTATATTGCTAGACTCTAATTTCACTGGAGGATCTTTCAGGGCCAGTAAGCCAGTGGAAGAAAGGAAAATATTCGACTGCTTTGTGCTTGAGCTGTTTTTTTATGTGTGTTACATAAAAATTCTTGGGCTTGTTCTGGCCCAGAGAGGTGATAGAACTAAACCATCCCATGCCCTGCACTTCCCATTATTAATTGTAGTCCAGACCCTTACATTCCAGTAGAGATGCTGGTGATCTGCTAGTGTTTTTTTCAAGCTTATGTAACAACTTTATTTCAGATATATGAAGTTATATAAGTTAATGCATGCAGTGAATTACTGTAAGAGCAACACTACTCAGGGGCTTGCAGTTCTTGCACTTTTTTAGCAGAATGCACAAATGGTGCATTGGTTTCTGTTAGTAGGGACACTGGTTTCAGTGTTTGGGCTAATAGAAATTAATGGAAATGGTTTTAGAAACAGACATGGTCTAGTTCATGCAGCATCAATAAAATTAGTTTAGCCCTCTTTATGGCAACTAGTCACATAGTGATCAACTTCTCTTATGTAAAAATGTGTGAATAAAGTTTATTAGGTAATACTTAAAACGGACTTTGCCATGCTATTGCATTTCATGTGAAGATGGATCCTACCTACCCTGGGTAGTTGTGTTTTCCTTTATTTTCTGGGTATATCAGATAAACATGAACCATGGGTGTGTTCCTGGTTGCAATGAGTCTTAATAGTTTTATGTTTGAATGTAATCCATCTGTACACATGACAATACTTCCATCCTGCCTTTGCATGTTACTTTTAGTCTAAGGTTTTGACCTTCCATCATTTGATACTTCTCTGTGGCAGGGCTGTATTAACTTAGCTGAACTATTACTGAATGTAAGCTGTCCCTGGATGTAGGAAAGTCAGATTTAAATGTACTTGAACCTCACACAGTCAGGTGAATTTTTTTTTTATATAATTTTATGAAAATAACTCCTGTGGGTTTTTGGGGATGGGGGTTTGTCCCTTTTTTCATAATGCAATATCTAATCTGTGCTGTGGAGAGGAACAGTCTGAGTTAGTAAACCATATGTGCCTCTAAGTGGAAGTCAGGCTTTGGAACAACCTCTCTACTCTTGCAGATTGTGAGGCAGACTGAAAAAGTCCTGGTTGACACAAGCAGAGTTCTGGTGACACACATTTCACAGGGTATACTATAATTCATGCACTCCAGTTACCTTGCTGATTTTGATTACACTGGTGTCTCTAATTTGCTGTGTTATTTTACTGTACTGAATGCAGAAGCCAACTCTTCTGGAGTTAGACAATGGTATTTAGATACTGAAATGTTCAAACAGAAAACATAGGAAAGAAGTAACAAAGGCATCCTTACAAGGGGAATAATAATAGTGGTTTTCATTTGGATAATTTTACTAGCAATTGAAATCTGTGGATCTTAAGAATGTGTAAACTCTTATAAAAGTGAATTTAGCTAAGCAGCTTCTTTGTTTCTGTGTGACATAACTGTAGAAATTGATGTTCTCTCCCCTTTTGGATCCCTGCTTTGGAACATAGGTATACTTTTAAAATGCAGAAACAATAACCTAGGAAACTTAAAGTGAACTGAGTCCAGAAAATTTGTTTACTTTTTCTGCTCTAGTTCCTCACTTGACTCACAGAGGATTGTCAGGTCTGTCAGCCATGGGGAGCTGAAGGTGTGTGCATGAAAAAACACATTTAAAAGACCTTTAAGAGAATTATGGTCAGTGTATTACACTGAGCTTCAGTTCATGTGTATGTTGGCTACTAAAATAACCCAAGAAATTAAGGTCCTTTCCAACCCAAGGTATTCTTTGAATTTAGGATCTTTAGGTTGACAGACCATCTGTTAAATCACCTGCAAAGTTCAAAAACCAGTTTTGAAGACACAGCTCCTTATCTTTAACATGGAAGGTGTAAACTTAAATCATTCTTCTCTTTGGCAGAATACTTGAAATGTTTTTGTGGTTAGTAGTTTGGATTTTTTATCTGAAGATATATTTATGACAAACTGATAGCAGAGCTTCTCAGCCAGATACCATGTAGTCACTGACCTGAGTTCATAGACATGCTGCTAATTTTGCTACCCTTCTTAGTTGCTAGTACTTTATTTTCCATAAACAATATTATCCATGTTCCCAAAAGAAACTGAAATATTGTGTTGCTTGAAACCTGTGTTAAAAAGCAAAATCAAAAAGCCCCTCAAAGTGCTGGAAAGTGAAGGTGAATTTTTGTTTTAGAAATTCTTCCTGTAACTGCTACAAACAGCTAATCAGAAAGAAAAAACAGTTCATAGGATGCTTTTTCTTGCCTGTTTGGTGTTCACTAAAGCATAGACAGACAGATGTCAGTCTGAAGCCAGTTAAGAATCCTAAGAATACCTAATAGAGCTCTTTAAGTCTTCCAGTGTCAAGTGAAGTAATATTAAACTCCCAAAAGGAGAGATCTTCTTAATGGCAATTGAATGCTGTCTTAATTCAGCTTGTTACTTTGGAAGCCTGGATGTGGCCTGGGTTGGCTTTTTCAAAGTTGGCCTCTTTTCAGATTGAAACTGGCTGAATTCTTTGTAGACTTGTGCCAACATATCAGGCATTCTTAATGCTTCTTAGTTTATTTCTGTGCAGGTTTGTGGATAAGTGACATTAATATAAGGGAATAGTTATGAAGATAGGGGAAAAAAACCACTGTAGAAAGCTCTAGTAATGAATGGGTATTTCAGATTGTCCAGATCTAAATATGTTACTTTATGGGAAATTATTAATAGTTTGTGTTTTTTAAACCCTAGATTTGTTTTAGATTTTGGCAAAGTGCAGATTATAAAGGCAATTTCATTTCAGTGAGACAAAGAAGTTTCTTCCTTTGACTGCAAAAAATGGAGGAAAATGTTAAAAATCTGTTTAAAATAAGTTTTTCAGATGACATGCTACTTTTCATTTTATTTTCAGTGTATGCTCTGCTGAACTGACAATTTTCTTCCTAGCAAGTTGTTTCCTTCCTCTGTTCACGTTGTATTTGTTGCAAAACAGTCCTTAGTGTTCATGCAGTTGTTGAGCTATTGAATAGAAGCTTTTAACAATATTAAATTACACAATTTTTTTTTGTCGTTGTAGGAAGAAATCTGCTTCATCTAATTCAATGCTAATTCAGTCCTGCTAATCTGCTAGTACTGTAGATTGAAAGATTTTTTTGCTGTTGCCAGGATACCCTGTAATGGGCAAGAAGCCTGAGAGAATACAAAACGTTCTGATTTTTTAACTTTTAAAAACTTTTGTGTTTAACAGGTAAGAAACTATTAAACTTCACCTACAGCAGTAGATCTAGCTTCTGCATCTATAAAGCCTTATCCCAAAGCATTTAGAAACCACTTAAATTTTAAGCTTTTAGTGTTCCTGATGTCCACTAAAGTCACCTGATTTCATAGGTTCACATTTACCACTTTCTAAGCTGCAGTTCCATCTTCAGTTCAGGCTTTGTGGCTGTGCCTTCCCTTTACTTGCAGCTTTTTTCTGACTGCTTTCCAGCTGACTGATTCCAACTTTGTCTTTTAACCTACCCTGCTGTTGTACTATCTTCTTTCTCCACCCTGCTTTGGTTTACTATGACAATCAGGGGTGTTCCAGACACACTGTTGTGGATATTCAGTTTGTTTTACTGTTTTGCTTTTGTGCCAGGAAGTGTATCTGCTGCCCAACCTTTTTGAAGGAGTTTCAAAGCAAATGTGTTTATGAGCTGACATATAGTAATTATGAGTCATGTTTATAGATTATGATATTGAAGTACTACTGTCTTCTGCAATTGAATTTTTTGATACTAAACTTCATGTTTCAGTGCAAAAGTGTCTTCTGGGCAGCTATGCATTGTTGAGCTTGCATTTTATATTATTATGGAATCATGTACATTTCTTAGTGCAAATATATCGTCATTTTTGTTTTGAAGGTAATTGGAAGATTTGAGGAAAGATCTAACTGAATTCTGTGACCAGTTAATATTTTAAATTTGTAATTGGCAATTGATGTGGAATTATTAGAAAATTATTCATCTTCTCTACTTGGGCAGGAGAGATTAGTGTCTTAATTTGTAGTTATTGCAGGTAATTGAGATCTTTATTTATTAACACTTAGTAACCTGTGACTTGTGATAGTGGAATTGATGAAGATACAGTTGTTGCTTGGTATAAAATTGCTCTTGTAAATTCACTGCAGACTGTAGATTTCACCTGATTTTTCTACTTTTCTTGAACAGTTATGACCTCTTGAATTTTGGGGGATTGGTGTCTTGGAGTAAATTTTAACTAGTTTGGATTTATTTGCATGCTTCAGCATGTCAAAGGTATTGATTATTGGGACATTCAGTCATAAGAGGGGGGTGTATATGCACATGATGTGTGTGTATGTGTATATGTACACATAATGTGTTATGTAAAAGATCATAGGATGACAGAATAGTTAGGGTTGGAAGGAACCTTTGGAGATCATTTAGTTCACCCCTCTGCCAAGGCAGGGTCACCTAGAGCAGGTAACACAGGAGCATACTCAGGTGGGGAATCAAACCACAATCTCTAGAAAGGGAGACTCCATGACTTCCCTGGGCAGCCTGTTCCAGTGCTCTGCCACCCTCAGTGTAAAGAAGTTCTTTCTCCTGTTGAGGTGGAACTTGTCATTTTGTTTATGGCCATTGCTCCTTATCCTGTTGCTGGGCACCATGGAAAAGAGTCCAGCACCATCGTCTTGGCACCCAGCTTAGGTATTTGTGTGCAAGAATGAGATGCCCTCTGAATCTTTTCTTCTCTAGACCGAAGAAGCCCAGCTCCCACGCTCATTCCTTGTAAGTGATGCTCCAGACCTCAAATCCATCTCTGTGGCCTCTGCTGGACACCTCTCCAGAAGCTTCTTTTTTACTTGAACCGTGGAGACAAGATTGACGATAGCACTCCACTCCAGATATGGCCTCCCTAGACTGAACTGAGGGGCAGGATCACCTCCCTCCACCTGCTGGCCACACTCTTTCTAATGCACCCTAGATACCATTGTCCCTCCTGGTCACAAGAGCACACTGCTGACTTACCCACAAATGTGTTATTGTAGTTCTCAGTCTAGATAGGAGTGCAGCTGGGATTCATAAGTGAGGGAGACTAGGTTGATAAAATATGGCTAAAAGTGATTTTACTTCACTTTTTAACTGTTCTGTAACAATAGCAGGTTCCTGCTTCTCATGTCTGATAGCAGAATGAGAGTCCCTGCTTAATAACTTGCCTCAGTAGGAGGCAGCACCTTGTTAAAGAGTGTGTTAGGAGATCACTGTGTGTCTTCATGCAGTTTTCTGCCGTTTTTCTCCCAGTCAAGAAAAGACTACCACGTGGTATTTCTCTGCATTTCACTCAAGAGGATGTAGTTACCCTCTGAAAGTATACTATTAGTTAGCAGAGGAGCATATGTGCTGTGGATGAGAATGTCTGGAAGGAATCCTTTCATGACATCAAGAGGCCACTGTGGCTGCAGTGTATGTGGCCAAGTATGGCCGTCCTGGATGCTGGGGAGCCTGTGTCTGAGAGATGCATTCATGGGAGAAGGAGGCTTAGGTAGAATGACGGCCCCTTTCTGGGAGTCACTTCCCTGTTCCTGCTGCTCCCTGGGCACAGGGACTGCCCTCTGCTCCCCTCGTGTGCCTAAGCTTCAGCCTGCGCTTCATCCTGTGTCTGGTGTCCCCTGTGTTTGTGGTTTGCAGAAGGGTCAGAGATCCTTGGTAACCTCCCACTCTGCAGCCCTTGTGCCCAGCAGTGGCTGAGAGAGAGTGGAGCATCCAGAAATCCTGCTGTGAGGAAAGAAGTGCAGCTAGCCTGCACATGATCTCCCAGACCTTCCATTAAAGAATTGTTGATTGGTTTTGTTCCCTTTTGTAGTATCTCTTCTAGTTTGTTACGCCCATGGACTAGGAAGGAATGTGTATGGTATTAGAAGTATTGTTGAGGTAGAGGTATTTCTGTTTTCAGTTCTATTTAATTCCTGTTAATTTCAAACCATTTATTTGCTCCTTTCTCCACAGAGTTTCTTTGAAACTTCACTAGGTTATTATAAGTAATGAAGTATTTATTTTCCACTAGGTCTCAGGTTTGTGACATGAATAGGCTGTTCTGACACTGAAGAAACAGCTACATGTTATTTTGTATTCACTCAAGACTTGTATTCAATGTCAAATTGATCTTACATTTTGTTATGAAATGTAGCCCTTTATTACTTTATATTCCCTTTATTACTCTTATATTTTTGTGATTGCTGGGTGTAATTGTACTGTAATTAAATCTAGGGATTTTGAACACCAGCTTATATCTTTCTAGCTAATAGTACTCAGTGAACCTCTGATTCTTGCAATGAACTGCGTTGATTGAAAAGAAATTTATTCCAAATAGGTTAGGACAGGTGGTTGTTGACAGCAAGTTTACAGTGGTGATGCTCCTCTGAGTACAACAGGCAGTTTAAAAAGTAGCAACTAGAATGTCTTCTGTTATTTCATTCAGTGGTAATTCTTTTCAGCTCTAAATTTTTTTCAGATATGCATTCATGCATAGTTTTGTTTCGAACAGATAGTCCACTTTCAGTGTCAAAATAAGCACTTTATAAATGCTAGGACAGTGTCTTATTACTGCCCATTGATCAGAGAAAGGGGACCCTCTGCCCCGAACTGGAATCTAGCTAAACACAGCTTGGCATTTGAAATAAATCTCTTAATGTGTTTAAAGGTTTTAGCAGACAATCTACCAAAAATTTTCATGATAAAAGCTTATTAAATAATCTTCATCATTGCTTTGTCCTTTTTAAACTTACCTACCTACTTGGTTTCAGGAGGCAAGGGATTCTTTGTATTGGAAATGCTTTTAGCATTAAGAAGTGCAAGACCCATCTTATAATCAAGGACTCCTTTGGTGGTTGCTCTCCCTGTACCCAACAACTAGGTTGGGTTTTGCTAGTTGCTGCACAGAAATTATAAATCCTGTTTTGCTG
Organism: Anthoscopus minutus; assembly: GCA_013399455.1. Taxonomy (NCBI): domain Eukaryota; kingdom Metazoa; phylum Chordata; class Aves; order Passeriformes; family Paridae; genus Anthoscopus; species Anthoscopus minutus. The sequence goes on from VWYI01044257.1 coordinate 120,909, forward strand.
AAGTAGGCTACATCACTTAAAATGTGTTTCAATTGTGGAAGTGTTTGTTGGTACAAAAGAAACTGATTTTCTTTTCTGTCTGTGTACTTGAACCCTATAGTAAGAAAATACAGTAGTGCACAAAGAAAAGTGACAGATTCTGAGACTGATTTTTTTATAATGCAGTAATTGTTACAACTGTTTTTATGTAGCATTTCTCAGAATTTCACATCCTACAGGATCTTCAGCTTGACACTGGCTTGAAAAATAAAACTGGGCATTGCAGTAAAATCTGTGAAGTTCCTACCCAAAGCTCTGTGTATATGCCTTTGACATCTATGTAGTTGTCAGGTAAAGAGCTTTCAGCTGGCTGCTGAAATCCTTCTGGTTTTCCTTCCGCACTGGTCAAGATGCCCATGTCTCCTTGGAGCTGTCAGTACTCAACTTTTATGTGGAAATCTGAGTCAGAAAGAATTCAGTGTAAAACACCCTTCTTATATTTGTTTAACATAAGTATGATGCTTAAAGGTTCAACTCAAAGGAGCAGCTTACTTTAGTTTTCTTACTTAACTGAAAAAACTTCCTGATGCTGTAAAGACTTGTTAGTCTGTTTTGTAAAAGGGTTAGTATAGGAGATGTCCAAAATTAAACCATATGCTTTTCTGACTGGAATTCACATCTTAGTGTGGTAGCTTAAAAACAGGAACATGTCTATTCAGGAAAGGTGTGTGACAGCTACCATCACGTGAAGCTGCAGAGAGACTTTGTGATACACTTATTATCAACTTTTTTTTGATGGAAATTCCACTTAAGCACTTGACCTCCAGAAAGAACCACTGATTACTTAGTGTTAAAAATACTTGTGTGGTTTTCTTTCTCTATAACAGACAGAAGATGTAATTTGCCTTCTTGATCTGAAAGGATTGTTTCTAAGCTTTATTTCTTCCATTTAGGACATAATAAAAGTGAAAATTTCAGTTACCTGTATGCCAGCAGTTGAAAGCAGGTTGTTTTTTTTGCTTTGTTGAGCTGCTTTTGTTTTTTCAGATTTAAGTTAAGTGTTTATTACATGGAATGCTATTCAGCATTCATTCAGAGAAGAATCTGTTAGCAATATTAATTAAGAAAGCAATGTTTTTCTGGATATGTTACTTAGGATCTTGAGTTACTGTAGGTTGTGCATCAGCAAGTTGATGTAAACTTTCATAAGTACTGTTTAATGAACTAGATGTCAGTCTTGCTTACTGGGAACTTTCAGAGATAATAGAAAACTAACCTGTCAAATACATGCAGCATCTTCACCATCTTTAGCACAGTTTATCTTTCCACATGTGAGAGTTTTTAACATCATCCTGGATTATTTTGCTTCTTGTCATTTCTAATCTTGAGCATTTCTCATATTTGGAAGTCTTTTGTCAATCTTACACTGAGTCCCAATGACTTTTTCTGCTCTGATTGAAAGTGAAGTAACATTGGGAGTAATAAAACCCATTTGACCCATTAAGTTTTTTGTAAATTTGCAGGTAGCAAAGTTTTGGAAGGAGCGCATTTGTGAGTTTCGGACAAAAGGCCTAATGCTGACTCTGTTAATGGGACTGAAATTTGAAAAGCCATGATGATGATTCAGAATTAGTGAATTTTGGGAGGGAGGGTAGAACAGTAGGCTCTGAGAAAAATAGTGATAACATTTAAAACTTCTAGTCAAAACTATGGTAGGCCAATTCTAGATTACTGTCAGTAATAATGGCTAAGAAAATTCTCTTCTCTTCAGGGTTCCTGGACTCTCCCTTTGGCACAGTTTATGTTGTTTATTTTTCCTTATTTCAAAGGACCTGGGCTCCTGTTGAGAAGTGATGGAATAATCTGTGGCCGGCACCTGACATATTGAGGGAGCAGCCCCTAAAAGAGCTTGCCTGGGAGACAGTTTGTGAAATAACACAGTAACATGTTTGCAGTAGTATGCCTCTTTTTTTGTTATTGCTCTTTTCTGTTGTTGAATTTCTCTTGAAATAACTGACTGAGAAATACATTGAAGCTACTGAAATGAGCGTTAATCACAACAGAGGTATTTACATCTGGAATTAGCATTGATAGTGGTTACTTATGAGGATGGTACTTAGACTAATTGGGGCAAGGGGAGGGATTTGATCTACTTTCTAATCTCAATCAGAAATATCCTCTGGGTTTAAAAATGCACTGGTTTCACTTCCTTACAGTAAGTTTGTGTGTAACTTGCATTACCCACAAGCTAGTGTTTTTCATAGCTGTGTAAATTAATTTAATTTGTTAGACCAAGTGTGTTGAACCTTCCTTGAAAGTTTACTAATACTTCTAGTACAAAATAATTTTTTTCTGCTTCCTAATAATTTAGTACTTGGCCTGGATGTTAGAGTAGTATTAATATTGCATACCATTAAGTGAAATAAATCTGTACATTGCCTGATTGATTTTGGTTGAACCCCATATCTTAATGAACAGAAAGCTGTGCGATCTAGGGCCAGGTTTGAATGTTACAGCTTCTGAAAAAAGATTAAGCAGAGTAAGGTGATCAGTATGGACTGGTTAAAGCAACAATTAAAACCCTCAAAGCAATTAAAACATCTCCATAGTGAATATACCAAGCTTTAAAATATTTAGGCTGAATAGTGGAAGGATTGTACACACAAAGATTTTGCTAAATTCTTGACATTGTTTCTGTTTCCAAACTGCTCAAGTACTAAATTTGACACAGTGCTGTTCTAAGTAGCTGGAGTGTGCATGCTGAATCAATTTTAACTTGGAAATAAGTGCTTAAATGCTGCCTATTAGTTGCAAAAGAATTGGATGTTTCTATTCTAATTTTATGGGGTGTTTTGAGTGTATGACAACAGCATAGTATTGCCTTTAAGCTTGCTCCAGTTTACAGCCTACAGTTTACAGAAGTGTCCTTGCTAAAATAATACTATTCACTGAAATTCTTTCTAAAATAATACTATTCAGTGAAATTTGCTGCCTTACCTACATGTCCTCACAGCTGATACTGCTAATACACAGCAGTAACTAATATATTGAATTCATTTTTCACATTTGGAAAATATTTACTAAAGGAGCAAAAGGAGTATTTTTTTCTTTCTTTCTGAGTGCTGCTCAAAACTGCTGCTTTCAATTGTAAGGAAGGAAAGTTTTTCTTGCTGTCTTCTAGTATCTCTTTTCAGTCCACTTAAGCTCTGCATTCATGTAAGCCCAATTAATATTGTGTCAGAGGTCATGTAAAAGTTCTGTTTTCAGGGCTGGAGGGAAATGAAGTGTTTGTATGGAGCTTAATGAGAAATGAAAGCAGGAATTTATTGGATATATTGTAGACTGAAATACGCTTTTCTGATAGCACAGTCGTCTCAGTGGCAACTGTTCAAAAGGTGTCTTAGAGAAAAAGAATTAACATAGAGGCGCCAAAGCATTTTATAGAAAAAGGTGAAATTGTTAATTCTTACAGATCTGTTACAGTCTCTTAAAGCGTTTCAGTGGTTGGGGCCACTGCCCTTTACATGTAACACATCTTGGCCTTTGATATTCCTCCTCTTGTCAAGTTTGTGGAGGCAGGGACAATTAGCATAGTGTGGAAATTAGCTCCTGCACTCTGCAGTGTGCTTCGTTTGAGAGGAAATCCTTTTAATTCCTCTACCTTTATAGATGTTTTCTTCAGTGGTGGGGGTGGTATTTCAGTGCAGTTATTCTCTGTCCATTTCATCTTCACCTGCCTCAATTAATTGCTCAGCAAATCGTTCTGAATCTCTGACTCAATGCATAGATTAAAAACAAGGAATGGGAAAAGCAAATTTCATACCTTTTTCCTTTAAAGCAAATTAGCATGTTCCTTTCATGTAAGTAAAACCCTGCCTAACTCTTACCTTTGGATGTTAGAATAATGACTACTGCTAATATATTGCTATTCTTCTTACACAGACCAGCATGTTTTGGAAATTTGATCTCCATTCATCATCACACATAGATACACTTCTAGAGAGAGAAGATGTAACACTGAAGGAATTGATGGATGAAGAGGATGTTCTACAGGAGTGCAAGGCTCAGAATCGCAAACTTATAGAGTTTCTGCTGAAGTCAGAATGTTTGGAAGACTTAGTTTCATTTATTATTGAAGAGCCACCTCAAGACATGGATGAAAAAATTCGATATAAGTAGGAAGACATTTGGGGTTGGGGAGATTTGGAAGGTGGAAAGAGGACTAAATAAATCTAGTTAATTTGATAGTGTGAATCCCTGTGTGGTGGTGTATAATACAATATTGGTGTGTTTTAGATTTCAAGAGGCTTCATGGAACTTCTCAGTAAATCATTATAATAAATATAGTTTTCAAATGGAAGCTTCTTATCCACAAATGCTTCCAAGACCAGTTCCTGTCCAAGGGAGTTACCAAAAAAAGGTCTGACTAGAACTCACATTCAGAATCTTGTAGTTGTGATTAAGAAAATAGTTGAATGCAAACCCCTTATTTGAGTAGTATTACTGAATGGTGAGCTTTGTTTTGTTGACTTATAAGATGTTTTGAAGATGCCTTTTAGAAGGTTTGTGGTACTCCTTGGAAGAATGTCCTTAGTGTCTGAATGCTGATGTTTTCCTTTCTGGAGTATGGCTATGACTTCTGGCTTACTGAGAAGGTTCAAACTGAAAATCCATCTAGCAATTTGTAGAAAAGCACTTGTACTGCCTTTGGCCTATTATAGTGTTGTATTATAGTGTTGTAGAAAGCTGCTTTTTTTTCTTAAAATGATACGTTAAAATAATGGGAAATAAGCTACACTCTTAGTTGCAGAACTTCAGCATTTGTTGTAAACCAAGCCTCCTCTAAATGTTTCTAGTAGGGTTGGAAATTGAAGCAAATAAGAAGTCAGTACTTGAAGAGGTGGATTTAACAATAGGTCTTGAAATGAAAGCTTGCTCTTTCCTTTCTCAGCTTCCTTACTGGTATTCTGTTGCTACTGAAGATCAAAGTAGAGCGCTCTTCTTAAATGAAAACAGAGCTTGTAGGCTGAGAGTGCAGTTTTATTACTTTGTGTTAGTTTGCTACTTTAGTGTAGACCAACTCTGCTTGAAAATTTAGTCAGATGCATTACCAGCTTCTGAATTCAGAGCTGGAAGTATGAGAACTCTGAAGTGTGAGTGATGGATAATTTTTTTTTTCTCCCCAGATATCCAAACATATCATGTGAGCTGCTTACATCAGATGTCTCGCAGATCAATGATAGGTTGGGAGAAGAAGAATCCTTACTTCTGAAACTGTACAGCTTCCTCTTTAATGAATCTCCTCTAAATCCTCTACTGGCCAGTTTCTTCAGCAAGGTGTTGAGTATTCTTATTAGCAGAAAACCAGAACAGGTAACTACTTGCAAACTCACCAGTTTAACAAGTGCTCTGATAAACCTGTAGTACTCAGCAATTCTGCTTTAAGGCTGTACAGTTGAGGAATAGCAGCAGAGTCAAAAGAGAGCATTCAGGTTCCATCCTAGCTGAAGATACCTTTTCATTATGAACCTGATTAAAAAATACACTTGGATGAGTAGGATGTATTTGAATCAGATTTGCCTGAGCTATTTATGCAGTCAGTGTGTGAGTACCTACCTTCTTGCTTAGCTTAGCTCAATGTTTTGTATGATCATATTTGCATTTATTGCTGTTAAAAGCAAACATAGATGACTTGAATCAGTGATAGTGATTCTGACTTGGTATGAAGAGTTACTTAGAGCAAGGAAAGAAACATTTGAAGTCCTTGCTCAGAAATACTCTTGTACTCAGTGTGTGTGATCCAATACTGCAAAGGGCTGCAGTGACTTGACTCTCAAACCTAAGTTGCTTTATGTATTAAGAGTTTTGCTGTAACTCTGCCCACTAAGCAGAGATGAGACTGATTGCTATCAGAAAGATAACCTGACTCTGTGTTGGATTGTCAGCAGGTAGGGTTTGAGAGGAGACCCAGGACAACGCTGCATGTAGTGTGGATCTTCCCTGTGCCATTTTTGCTGTTCTCTGCCTGAGTTATATTTTATCTTGTCTTGCACTGCAGGCTTTAAGTGGCAGAGGTATTTAAGAAGTTCTCACTTACTTTATCAGTAGGAGAGTGAAATTAAAAGTGGTTGGTGTAATTTATCATGTAAAAACATATGAAGCAAATAAAAGCTTACTTTTTCATTTCCAGATTGTGGATTTTTTAAAGAGGAAGCATGATTTTGTAGACCTCGTTATTAAGCACATAGGGACCTCTGCTATCATGGACTTGTTGCTCAGGCTACTGACTTGCATAGAACCTCCACAGCCCCGGCAAGAAGTGCTAAATGTAAGTAAAACCTTGCAGAACTTTTGTCTGACGTGTGAACTCTAAGCTGGCTTAACTTCTGCTGGCTTTACTAGGTTTATTTCTTGTGGGGTTTTATTTGTTTGTGGTTTTTTTGGTGTTTTGTTTTTTTTTTTTGGTCTTCTGGGTTGTTTTTTTGGTTGCCTTTTTTTTTGTTTTTTTTTTTTTCCCCCCTGAGCTGTCAGTACTTTTCTGGTGAAACCCCAGTGCTGCTGGGGACAATTTAGAACCTGAATGGCTCTTCTCTTTTGCAGTCTTTAATATCTAACTGTTACCTGGCAGGTGCAATTTTAAAATTGTTTTGGACCTTACAGAAAACACTTTTGGCATCAAAGTTTGTTGAAATTAACCTAAGATTTTCTATTTTACTGTGGCTCAGAAGTGCTGATTTTACTTTTCTTTCTGAAGTACTGTTAATCTGTTAATCCTTATTTAGAAGTATTGACATTTTGGCTTGTGTCAGGTGTCAAAAGGCTACTTTAAATTTCATGAGTTCATTTAATTCATTCACTTGGGAAAAAGTCTTACTAATATCCACAAACATTTTTACAGTGGCTGAATGAGGAGAAAATCATCCAGCGGCTTGTGGAAATCGTACACCCCTCTCAAGATGAAGATGTAAGTATTGGTCTGATGATGCCGTGGACTGGCTACCTAGAACAGTGTCTAAACAGAGTTAGAGAATAAAGTGGGTGTTTATTAAAGG